>MU159561.1:8248-20869 GCA_015888305.1 Antheraea pernyi | reverse complement strand
TCTATATTCAATAATTCTACACATGTTTCTACATATTCATAATTCAATCCCTATTACTATAAATAGCACATCTATAATTCCATATTCAAGAACTCAATACACACGTAACATACCTACAATTCTATATCTCTATTCTATTATGATCGCGTGAATTATCTAATAATCTATATTAAATATCTATGTTCTCTATAAAATATCACTAAATCTACGTATAAAACTATGTGTAAGCTACTTATCGTGGTGTGCGTCGCCAACAATAATATTTAGAATATATTAGGTAAATATCACAAACGTTTTTAATAGATGCACAGAGATGAGTTAATTCAGTCAAATATAACAGTCGGTCATACAGTTTTACCTGTTAACAAACTAATTTATAGCGCCATCTGTTCGAGACTGTTGAAACTTACAATTAAAACAATAATCAACATTGACAATAATTTAATTCGTAATTTAAAAATATTGAGGGCATTAATCGAAGCATAAATTAGCTAAATAATTAAAATATATTCGAGAACAGGGAAAAAGGAAAATCTAATAGTATAATTCAATAATCTAATAGCTTCTTTGTTTGATAACGGTGGTATAAAGTAACGTCCAAAATTTAATGATGGATTTCCGCAAACTAATGCTTTTATTTTTTTATTGTAGCTCGGCAAAATGACTGCATTATGCCTGATGGTAAGCATAATACAATTCAAAAACAATGGCGACTACCGAGAGACACAATATCTATCACTGGTCGCCGCTGACATGCCGGCTTGCGTGTGTCTCTTCACGTTGCGCTTGAAGGACCCCATGTCATAGGAAGAAGGAAACACACTGGCCGGGAGATAGTTCCACAGCTTCACGGTTAAAGATAAGAGGTTGCGACCTTTTTAGTTCGTGCCCAGATAGGATTTACTGTAAGACCAGCGCCCGTAGTGCGGTTATGAAAAGGAGAGAAAGGGATCAAATCGAATAGCTCATTATTTCATAAATCAAATAAGTTCATAGTTTACTAACAATTATTAGATATTTCGTTTTCCTTGATTTTGAATATACCTATATAAAACTTGATATTGAGAAAAATACCAGAAGGGTTTTTCTTTATATGGAAGACTAAACTTACAAAATGCAAGCCGATATTGGATTTTATATACATGTTATTGCTCATAATCGTATTAATATTAAGACAGCTGTTTATACAATCGGTCTTTACTATCAACGCTATCCTTCGTATAAGTGCCTTATTTACTTATATTTATATACAGTTAATTGGATTTATTTTCGTCAGTGCTGTGAATAAGGACGTTCGTTTTATTCGTTGAGTGAACTGGACCGTGACGTGGCAAGTTTACTGGGACTTTTAAATAAGGTAAGAAATTTACATTTAATACACACAGGCCGCAGTAGATTCGCTATCAGCTGCAATCTATTCTATTAACCGGGATCTAAATGCCTTAAGGGATTGGTCCGAGAGGTTCGGCTTATCAGTTAATCCTTCCAAATGTCAAGCAATTGTAATAGGGAGCTCTCGTATGATTACCAGAATAGACATAGCTCGCTGCCTCAGATTATATTCAGTGGTCTTGTCATACCGTTTAGTACGGACGTAAAGGACCTTGGTTTACACATTGATGCCACATTGGATTGGAGAACTCATATTTCCAAGGTTAGTCAGAAAGTGATCGGTACTCTAAAGTCCTTTTATCGCCTGAAAAATTTTCTCCCAGTTAAAATGAAAACCATGCTAGTGCAATCTATAATATTTCCTATAATTGACTATGGGGAAAGTATAATAAGTCAACATCAAGTACTAAACACAGCATTAACCAGATAATTCTGCTAACTGAAACTGGTAAAGCCTACGTATCCTGAGTTTAAAACTTAAACGGTTAGATAACATCCTGATTTCATAAGGAAGCGCATTCCATAGGAGAATAGAATGAATAAAGAAAGAGGAATGTACATGACCGGAAGTATGGGCAGGACAGCAAAGAATAAGAATATTCGAAGAGCGAAGGTTAAGGTTATGATTAGAGCATAAAAACTGAAAATGTGGAGTTAAGTAAGAGGGAGTGTTGGGAGAAAATAGAAGAGAATACAGAGTTGTCAGAGCCCGCAAACTTCGACGCTGGCGTATGGGCAACCAATTAAGCTCTGAACGATGCCTACGAGAAGCTGGATATGCACAGGCTGATCCCGAAACGCGACCCGCAGAAGCGAATCACTATGACAGGCTTTTTTGCCGTATACATGGTGGTTGCAACCCAGTCAGCCTGTAAAACCCTACCACCCCGCTTTCGCCATTGCCTCGTTCGTTATTCACCAGGGTGCAGGTGCACGTGCAGGTGAGGTTGGCTTGGGTGTCTCAAGTATTATGTTATTCGAAACCCCTTACACCCCAAAAACAGTTTAGCAGTGACGCGTGTCCAAACAAACCGACATACAAACAGAAATTTCTAAAAATGATAGAAATGTATTTTATTACTTATTCTTAGACATCTTCAATATTTTTTTTCTTAAAAATATAAAAGTACAGACACGTTACATTTACATTCTTATTATATATATAGATATAGCCTATCAGTTAATCGATACATAAGCTATATAAAGTTGTACCAAAATTCGTTGCATAATTTGAAAGAGCCAAGGGCATACATACATACACGGATACGGAAATACCATTTTTTTATTATAACATTTCATCTAGGTCATTTAGAGTTCTAAAGGTCCTAGATCCTTATTTGGATACGTCAACTTTGATTGCTCTTACTTGGACTTGTGACCTTGCGTAAATGTCTCGGTCAGAGAGGCTACCAAAATCAATATAATTGCAGAATAAAATCTTATACGGTAGAAATGACCATAGAAATTAAGTTTGCACCTTGAGCAAAACATATCTGTAGGCTTAATAATTTTCATTTTATTTCTATAATAATGCAACAACCAAATACCTACTAGATACCCTGGACAGGTTGCAGAGACGGGCTGTCCGCATTGTTAGTGATTCAGACATTACACAATTTATAGAGCCGCTTCAGTTGCGCAGAGACATTGCCTCACTGAGCGTGTTCTACCGTCTGTATCATGGCGAGTGTTCTGAAGAGCTATTCAATTTAATACCTTCCTCTCCTTTTCATACCCGAACCACGCGCGCTGGGCTCCGGAGCCATAGTTTACGGTAAATCCTATCTGGGCACGAACTAAAAAGTTCGCAACTTCTAATCTCTGCCGTACCGTGAAGCTGTTTTTAACCCGGATGTTTTTCTTTCCGATTACTTAATATCTTATGAGAACTTGTAAATGGTTTTGTCCTTTATAGAAAAAAGGTCAATTTTATTTATATGTTATAAGTTTTGAGAGAGAGAACACACTCGCATCTTGTGGTCTAAGATGGTGAACACGCAACGCACTCGCGAGTCCCCTGGTGTTGCTAGTGTCTATGGACGGTGGCGATCACTTACCATCAGGTGTCATGCATGTTCGTATACCCCCTATAATATAAACAAAAAAAAAACACGCCAAGCTTCCAGGAGGACCAAGTACAAGTACAACTGCTGTATACCAACAGGTGCTTGTTGATAGATAATATAGTATACAGGCCTGATCTTATAGAATACCAAAAATGATCAACCTACTCCATTCCCAGGGTTGATTGACTATTCGCTAGGGGTAAGTTGACTAAGAAGTACATAGTCCATAGACTTTCCACGCAGAAGAAGGATAACAATCACAAAAAGTAATTGTGTGCGAGCTCTTCCTGGACACTAAATATTTCTCTATTTTTTATGTAGCCAGCGCTCTCCAGAGTCGATTGAGATTGTTGTTATGTGCTAACTTGTTGATATGCTATATCGAAGATAAAAGAAAATTTGGTGTTATAGATATTTTTTGGTGGCGAATAAATAAAAATACGAAAAATAAAAATTGTCAAAAACGTTGAAAAAAAAAACTGGATTTTTCAATAATCACGTAGAGGTATAAAATATACTTTACGACCTTTTCTCATATCTAACAAATATACATTTAAAATTTCATAAAAATCGGTTCAGCCGTTTCGCAGAAGTTCGACCACAAACACCGTGACACGAGATTTTTTTATATTCGATATTTTTGCTCTCAAATTTTTCATGTTTCATTCATTCATGTGTCGTTGTGCGTCCATCACGCAAAATCTACTCTATAGATTTTGGTCCTTTTTTTAGTTCAATTTCTTAGACACTTGGCCCTTAGTAAAAAATCGAATTGCCTCCTCCTCCCTTCGGTCCTCCGTTGATCCGTCCGACTTCAAATATATTATTCGGTAGCGCGAATATCAATATTTTTTATTTAATTTGGTTAATTTAATAATTCAGTTATTTTTCGCTTTTTAGTGCCTTATTTGTGTTTCACATCGAAGGCGGTTTATTTTTTTTTTGGAAAAAATTTTTTTCATGTTTCCTTTTGTATATTGTCGTTGTGCGTCCATCACGCAAAATCTACTCTATAGATTTTGATCCTTTTTTAGTTCAAGTTCTTAGACACTTGGCCCTTATGTAAAATAACGAATCGCCGCCTCCTCCCTCTGGTCCTCCGTTGACGGAGAGGGCCGCTCAGTGGATCATCCTCGAGAACCCTCTCCGCCACCTCCTTCTGCAAGATGACGTCCTCGCAAAAGGAGGCCATCGCTCTCCATGGCTGAAACCACACCCGGCAGCGACAAATTTGTACCCACCGCCGCAGCCGGAACGCGACGCTGTTTCTCCTGATAGTGTGCTGCACGGTTTCCTCCGCAGCGCCGCACTCATGGCATGCGGCGGTTGGCTCCCTGCGAGCGATCTGGTGCAGGTACTATCCGAAACAGCCTTGTCCGGTGAGCACCTGCACAAGTCGGAACGACAGGGAGCCCCAACTTCTCCCTATCCACTCCGGCAGGACCGGGCGGACAGCGTCAATAGTATAACGCACTAAACGCTCGTCCGCCAGATCCTACCACCATCGCCTTAGCGCCTCGTCCCGACCTCTTGGGCTTCTTGGGGGCTGGAGGCTCCCCAATTTTCTTCTCAGCTTCCAGGGCAGAGAGCCAGCAATCAAGGCGCCCGCAACTAAGCAACAGCCCAAGCCGAGGTGTGCCGTGCACCCTTGAGCTAGTTGTCAAAATTAAATCGGCTGAATGCCTTAAACACTCGCCTTAGTAGTCCGGTGAATATGTGAAGGCCCTTACTAGGTCAATAGCGTAGTAAGTTCGAAAAAAAAAGTTATAAGCTGGTTATGATAATAATGATTTAATATGAGCGTTAGAGCGCTCAAAACGTTCGATTTCAACTAATACTATTAAAATCTACAATATTTTTCGTCAATAAATCACTTCTGCATTTTTATAACCCAATATGATAAAAACCGGGGCCTTTTTCTCATCCCACCTATTTACATATAACCTCAGCGAATTAAAATAAAAATACATATATATTATTTTCTTGTGCTTGGATTCTATTATAATATATAACTAGCGGACCCGGCAGACGTTGTCCCGCCCTGATTAAAAATAAGTCCTTGAGAAATTATATACCAGAACGGTCCTAATGAATCACTTTATCCACTGGTGAAATGTGACATGCAAATCCTTTCAGTAGTTTTTGAGTTTGTCGCGAACAAACAGACAGACAGACGCGGTAGGGGAAATTATATTTTATACTACTATCGTGTATAATGATATTGTGTGTTAAATCCTAAACATATTTCTATTTCTTCGTATCTATACATATGATAAGAATGTATATCTAACTTTTTAGATTTTCGTGAAAAAACTTAATCGAGGGAATAATTAATAAAACACATTTCAATCATTTTTAGAAACGTCTGTCTGTCTGTCTATTTGTATGATCACAAATTATTGCTAAAGTACTAAGTACACAATAAAGCCTCACCAAGAAAATCATAAAGTATATCCTCGAGTGTACCTAAATTTCATAGTTTCATTAAAATCGGTCCACTCTATCAAAAGTTATTGCAATTTGAATGACGGCTCGAGGTAAGTACGAGAGAATAGTAGTAATCTATACTAATATTATAAACCTGGACGGTGTTATTACAAAAAAGTTAAATACGTATTAAATACTTGGTTTAAAAAAGTTTCCTAATAAATGCACCGCGCTCGCCCGAGGCAAGTTCGCGTTATCCTTTTCTCAAGTCTAACCCAACGTAACCAAAGCGAGACAAAAGAACAAGATGGCGAACAATCAGTGCCCGCGGTGCATTTAATATGAGACTTTTTTAAAGCCAGGGTTCAATACTTATTTAACTTTTTTGTACCAGGAGGGTTTGTTTCATTGTTTGGTCCAACGCGCTAATCTCTACAAACAATCTACTACTGGTCCGAATTAAAAAACTCTTTCAGTGTTAGATAGCTCATTTATAGAGGAAGGCTGTAGGCTATAACCTATATCACGTTACCACGCTAAGACCAATAGGAGCGGAGCACCAATGTAGAATGATTCAAAATGATAGCGTTAGCCCAAAGTAAGGAAGTCCGCCCAATATTTATACCTAAATTTAGTGCTTAAATTTTAGCTTAAAAATGATATATCAGATCTTCAGTACTCACGTGTTCGAACGGATTTGAATATTTATTATAATATATACAAAATTATACCAACCCGAAACGCGTTTCTTTGTTGTCCGTATTTATTTATTTGGTTATCTTACCATGTGACGCGGATATCCTTTAACGGTTGGGACGAATATAGAACTCTGCATTCGTGTAAGAATTCACATAATAAAAAAGACGAGGAAAATATATGGTATTTTATAACAGGTCCTGTATAGGCGAGTTTTAATGCGTATGTCACTTGTTAATTTATTATTATGCGCAATATATACACACTTGAACATATATCTCTTAACTTGAGAATTATCTACATATATATAAAATACATATCGTCGTGTGTAGCTCATCTCACACAGTATGAAGGGTTGCGAAAGAATGACAGCGAGACGAATAAGACATGAGTCGCCTGAGAGTACCTTCAGGAGGTTTAGGGCGTCCAGGGTTGAACGGTTTGACTGGAAGCTGTACTGTGCGTCCGACAAGTTCGGTCCCACGTCTTCCAGGTGCCGGACGACCCGGGAAGCAATCACTCTCTAGAGTGCCTTCCCGGTGTCGTCCAAAAAAATGAATGACTGATACGCGGACGCGCAGTCCGGAGGGCGGCCCGCCTTAAGGATAAGGCAGAGCCGCCCCGTTTTTCAAGGCTTCGGGAACTGCCCAGCGGCGAGGCAGCAGTCGAACAGCTCCTGAAGTCACCCCTCGAACTGCCCCATGCAGAGAGCCAACACCCGGCCCGGGACCCGTCCGGCCCAGGCGCTGTCCGCTTGCCGCGGAGGCACTTGATTGCTCTCCCCATTTCCTCTTCCGCCACCGGGGGAGCCACAGGAGGAGGAGGCCGCTTCGGAGGGTCGGGGAACAGCTCTGCCACAACCCTCTCAGTCACCTTTGGCTGGAGAGTCTCCGTCGTGCAGAGATCGAACCTGCAGTCTAAACTGAAAAACGGCAAGGTGAAATTGCCAGGCTTCGTCCTACCATAGAGAGGCAATCTGGGAACAGAACCAGTCGCCTACCCTCGTCAGCCTCACCTGTGCAATGAGGAGATGGGCACCCCGGCCCATCATCTCAGGCTCGGTTACGGTAGTGGGAGGAGGTGAACGTATCGCCTCCCCTTCTGCCTGCTATCCTTTGGTGGAGACGGCCACTACGAGGGTCTTTCTCGTGGGTCCTCTTCGCTGCCTCCTTCTGCGAGATAACCTCCTATCCACTCCGGCAGGACCGGGCGGACGGCGTCGGTGGTATAGGGTAAGCGAGACCTTGTTCCCACTCTACCCAACACAGTGTTTACCCGTACGACGTAATAGTGCGCGACGCACGATGTATAAGACCGAGGGTGTAAACAACCAAGCGCAACTGAAGCCGAGGGGCAAAACTAGTGAGGTACAGAAATATCATTTACATATAAACTTTAACATATAATATATATAGATGATATTTGGTTTGTCTGTAAAACTGATAATAACCTTGAGAAAGTATTTACGTTCCTTCCTTTAAAATGTATGTAGTATATAGTTTATTTTTGTTTACAAACTTGTATTAATGGAAAAGTTCTTGGATAGGACAAGATTTGTTCGTTATATGCATCGTATCTATACTAAAATAACTATATAACTTATAAATAAATATAAAGAGGTAGAGTTTGTAAGTTTGTGAATTTGTGACGTTGTAGGGGGTAATCTCAGGAACTACTGGCCCGATTTGAAAAATTATTCCAGTGTTATATAGCTCATTTATCGAGGAAGGCTATTGGCTATATCATCACGCTAACACCAATAGGAGCGGAGCACCAATGGAGAAGGTTTCAAAAACGTTTTTTTTTCCTTTTGAGAGCTTTCGCTGCGTGTTAACGTTAGCCCGAAGTAATTATTCCACGCGGACGAAGTCGCGCGCAGTAGCTAGTAATAATATATTTAAGATTTAATATTTTTGTTCAGATCTTCACTAAGAAAATTTAATTATTCTACGTTAAATTGGATATCATTATTGTGATATTTTAGTTAAAAGATAATAATGTATAAAATAAATAATAAAAGCAATTTAAAAGCGTAAAATGGAATGTAACAGTATAATGACAGATTAAACACACTGTCAGATGTCAATAGTGTGAAGTCGTAGTAGTTATGATTTATTTATTTATTTATTAGGAAAACTAACAGCTATAATATACAAAACATAGTTATTATACTAGAAAAAACATCAAGCCATTTATAAGTCTTCGCCGATATAAAACAGAATACAATCACTTGCATTATATGGTATTAGGTTAATATTATAATAAAGGAAGAAATTCAAGAATATAAACAGTCTATTACTATTTGCAATCGCCATTATTACTTGTGAATGTCTATAAATGAGGCATATAAAATCAAAAACAGCTAAGTGCCAAATTTGCAGGAAACGAAAAAAATGTTTATCTATTCTCAGAGTTGGAGTTTTACTTATATTCAAAGTTTCAATTTTAGGGAGTGGCATAGGCTATTGATTTTGCCTGCCTATGGCCATCAGCTCTAAAAAAGAAGTTCAAGAAATAAAAAAATGCGATAATTCCTTAACTGTATTTTATTCTTACTTTACTTCTTATTTGATGATTTGGTTGTACTTAAATGTATTTGATCTCAAAATCAATTTTAAAACGAAAATTAAAAGGCTGTATTTTATTTCTTGTAGGAATTAAATGGTGATTTGCAACCAATAAGACTAGATGGCTCCATACTCAGTTCATTTTTAGAACTTGTGGCACTTAGCTGTCTTTGATTCTATATGCCTCAATTGTTTAATTTGTTTACTTCTTCCAAATTGATTATACCCACGAAATCCACAATTTACTATGAAACTTCCTTTGTCGGCAAATAGAGATACAGTTAATTACAACAATAGAATAAGGACTGTCAACTTAGACAAGTGTTAGAGAATTTTGAAATAAAACTAATATCAATCTGTAATCAAGGGTAAAACACTCTTTTGTGATCAAATTTTTTTAAAAGTAAGAGTTCAATGCGTATTTAACTTTTTTTGTAATAACACGGTATTTATTTTACTTCACGGTGGAACTTTTGCAGTTTCATTTTTAGTACGTACTAAATCGCGTCAGTAGCTAACCAAGTGCGTAAGGTGGAAGGCATTAAAATATACTTTATTTCTTTATTAAGATCGTTTATTCTCCTACAAAATCGTCTTAAGTCTAACTTATTTCTAAAATGGAAGTAACAGAACGCTGCGTATAGGATACACTTGTCATAAATAACGTGGCGTTTGGCTTATTAGAACCAGGAGTGCCGGGATGCATTCTTTAGGGTAACTATTAACAGTGGTACTCAACCTTTTCTTTAAACGGGCCACAAACTTGTTTCGGTCTTGGTGTCGCTGGCTCAAACTACAAATATTTAGGTATTGAATAAAAAAAAACGTAATTTCAAATTAACAACGTATTAATATATTCAAAAATGATTGTCCAATAAAACAAGCTTGGTATAACCCTTATATCATAAGGAACGCATTACGGGTTATCTGGGATCCATTTAATTTATTCAGCGTGCTCCTAGTTTTTCTGATTGGCACGAAATTTAAAATAATTGAAAATAAAGTATAATCGGGTGGGCCAATTACAAAGACCAGGTGGGCCGCATGCGGCCGCCGGCCCCAGGTTGAGTATAGCTGATCTATAACAAGCTACTAAAAATAACAAAAATTAAGAAAAATCGGTTAACAAACAGAAGATAAAAAGGCACATAATTTACTGGAAAAGATTTATAAGTGCGCCTGTTAGAATAAAATAGCAATTTACTAAATAAGATTGTTTATTAAAAATATATCCAGGGTTAATTGTAATTAATCTTATCTAATTCGTATTGATTTAACAGTTTTTTCTTGATATATTACAAGATGTACTGTGACTAATTAAATACTTAAAAGCTAAGTTTTACGAATTAGGAATCTTAACTCTGCCCTCAAAAAACAAACAGTGTTCAAACCCAATAATAATAATAACTAAAGATACGTTACCTATATGATATTTTGACAAAACAAATGACACGATAACGCAGCCATACGTAAGTGACGTAAGTATGACGCCACACTGTCTTAGATAAAACGTGGAAGTAAGATACGCCATCTTACGCCATTCTCAATATCGGCGTTGAAAAAGAAATAGTTATATGTTGCTTAGATAAGGGTGGATTGACGGGGCAGTCGTCAAAAATAAACTAACTAGCCAAGTTTTAACACGGCGCTGTCGAAGCGTTTATCTATATAGTTATAACTAGCTGGCCCGGCAGACGTTGTCCCGCCCTGATTATAAAAAAAACCATAACAAATTATATACCAAAACGTTCCTCGTGAATCATTTCATCCATTGGTGAAAACCGCTTGAAAATCCGTTCAGTAGTTTTTGAGTTTATCGCGAACATACAGACAGACAGACGTGGTAGGGTACTTTGTTTTATACTATGTAATGTTATCATTGGTTCAAACCAATGATATTTCAACTAAAAAGGACCCCCGATATTGAAAATATGCCATCTTACTTCCACGTTTTACCTAAGACAGTGTGGCGTTACAATATTACTTTACGTATGTGTGCGTTATCGTGCCATTTGTCCTGTCAAAATATCATGTAAGTAACGTATATACAGCTTTTTAGTTATAACAAGCGAGGCACGCTGGACGTTATTCTGTCCTGATAATTAAAAAAATATAGACAAATGATATACCTAAGCCTTCCTCATGCATCACTTTATCTACTTGTGTAAACCGCATGATCTGTCAATTCCGTTCAGTAGTTTTTGAGTTTATCACGAACAGACAGACAGACGTGGCAGAGTATTTGTTTTATAATATGTTTTTTTTATGCTCAAAGGCAGCAAACAGACAGACGGCCCATGTGATGGTTAATGGTTACCGTCGCCTATGGACACCTGCAATACCATGGGTATCGCTGTTTCGTTGCCGGCCTTAAAGAGTGTGTTTCAATCCCTTTTTAAAGAGACCCATATCATAATTTTGACGGAATACTGTGCCGGGTAACCCATTCCACAACGTCAGCGTACGTATAATGAAGGCCCCAGAGAACCTTAAAGTTGTGGCTGTTTTATTAGGTTTTAGATTTCGATAAGCTATCAGCCAGCCACCATGTAGTGATGAAGATATCGTGCGAACTTTTACTTTAATTTTTTTTTTGTCATAGAATGCAAACAAACAGCTGGGTCACCTGATGTTAAGTGATCTCCCCTTTTTTTTTTTTTCGAACTGACTACGCTAATGTAGTGATGAAGATATCGTGCGAACTTTTACTTTAATTTTTTTTTTGTCATAGAATGCAAACAAACAGCTGGGTCACCTGATGTTAAGTGATCTCCCCTTTTTTTTTTTTTCGAACTGACTACGCTATTGACCAAGCAAGGTCTTAACAGCTTCACCGGACTACTAAGGCGAGCGCTTAAGGCACTCAGCCGATTTTATTTTGACAACTAGCTCAAGGGTGCGCGGCACACCTCGGCTTTGGCTGTTGCCTGATACATGCAATTCGCGACCTATCTGAGCTAACCTAAGCTAAGCTAACTATTCATACATATATGAGTTGTTGAAACATATATGTGTACCAAGCATACATACCTCAACAACCCTTATATATATTTCGTATCGGATAATATTCTAAACTATTTCAGTTTGATAAGGGGAAAAAAATAAAACCCTTCCACCTGCATGTGTAAGCGTGTATGCGTACACGTGTGTGGAGGTGATATGTGTAATGTTGTCGCAGTGATGTAAGATTTTGTGTCACTGTATCACGCGAGCAGCGTACTCAAGGGCTCCACGCCGAGGGAACGGACCTAGGCTTGAGCTGCTGCCGAGGGGGGCCTAGTCTGGTGTGCGGGAGCGAAATTTACCCCCAGACCACGGCGGCGTGATCTGTGGTTACGCGGGCGTGGGCGTGAGCACGCTCTGTTTAGAGAGACAGGCTGGTACTGATCGTTCACTGCCGTTATTTCATCGGGAGGGTCGGTAAAAATATGTAGCGGACGTCTTTTACAACGCGCAGCGTTTGGTACGAGTTC
>MU159560.1:146880-165715 GCA_015888305.1 Antheraea pernyi | reverse complement strand
GAGTTTGTGACGTTGTAAGGGGTAATCTCAGGAACTACTGGTTCGATTTGGAAAATTCTTTCAGTGTTATATAGCTCATTTATCAGGGAAGGTTATAGGCTATATGTCATCACGCTAAGACCCATAGGAGCGGAGCAGCAATGAATAATGTTGCAAAATCGAGGTATTTTTTTCCTTTTCAGAGCTTCCGCTGCGTTTTAGCGCAAAATAACCATTCCACGCTTACGTATTACCGCCCAACGAAGTGGGCACGGGTCGGCTAGTATTTATATAATTTAAAAAAAAGTGGCCAATAACTGTGTAGCCATGATGAAAATCTTTGATTGTAGATTATTGATAAAAGAACCACAATAAAATTTAAACTTAAAAAAATCAATGAACTATAGTCGAATACCACTGGTCGCCCACTAGTATATATAACTTAAAACAAAATACATTAGAACCTTTCGTAACTCAATTTCATAACATAACGCACAATATAATGTAGATTTATTAAATTCAAGGGCAACTGATACAAAACATGTTGATATTGATAAAATATATCATTCAATGCACGTTAATTATCAATTTAATACATAATTAAAGGATTAATTAACATAACCTAAATTATCTGAAGATAATATTGCGATTTGGTATTATTATAAGATGCCGACTTGAATAACAAAATATGACAGCAAAATTATTGCTTATATTCGGAATAACAAACTATATTATTATAATGGATTAATATAAAAAAAACAGTAAATCCAAACGGATTATAATATATAATAAACAAACCCCAAACGGAAGTATATAGCGCACAGATTATAATAACAAATCTTATTTTTTAATTTTTTTCTCGAGTCAATTACGCTATTGACCTAGCAAGGTCTTAACAGCATCACCGGTCTAAAATTGTTCTTTAAAAACACACTTCACAAACACAATATCACTTTTTTTATTTAAAAAAATACGATCCTTTTTTTTTTTAAACAATCGAGAACGCACTTCGCCCGACTACCGCGAACGTCCAAGGAGTACTAGAGTTTTGCCGCCAAATTACATCTCAGTTGTGACGTCACGGCCATGGCAGTCCATGACCGTGCACATTACTTAATAACTTGCAACATAATCTATTTGATAACCAGTTTAATAAGTATTTAGAATCGTTATCACGTTTCAATGTCCATTAATACCTTTGCCTGTTGTTTAATTTCTTGTTTGATAGTTTATAATTGGCTCCGAGTAACTTTGAAACTGTCCTTTGACATAAACGAGGTTGAAGTTGACCTGCTTATTTATTTAAGCTATATACTCGTACATCATTATCATCATTACATAGTATAAAACAAAGTCCCTCGCTGCATCTGTCTGTCTGTCTGTTCGCGATAAACTCAAAAACTACTGAACGGATTTTCAAACGGTTTTCACCAGTGGATAAAGTGATTCATGAGGAACGTTTTTGTATATAATTTGTCAAGGATTTTTTTTATAATCAAGGCGGGACAACGTCTGCCGGGCCCGCTAGTATAATAAAAGGATAACGTGATGACATCTGTACATAAATTTGTTTTTTTTTTTCGAACTGAATACGCTATTGGTTAAGCAAGGTCTTAACAGCTTCATTTGGTATGGTAAAATTTGGTATGGTAAAATTTGGTATGGTAATAGTTTACGTACCGATATAACATATATGACATACATATTTTACATATATATGCTGAATACCAGACCAGACCTATATACCAGATGACTGGTTAGACAGTCGCAATATTTATGGAAGTTACTCTGCACTCGACTCTCGTTCTAAATCAATTTAAAAAATAGGTGCTCAATATTTGACCTAAGTATAAAAAAAAAATACGCAATCCTCTACGCGTCTATGTTAAAGCACAAAGTCAAAGTCAAGTCACAAGGGGGTCAAAAGTGGCTCCAGATGGTTCCTGTAATATTACACACGGTAGCGCGCGCTCACCATTCTGTTTGCTTGAACTTGGCTTGACACGCTGCCGCGTGCTTAGATACTTTTACATAATACAAATAAACTCTTTATACCGTAATTTAGAGAATCAAACATTTTTCTTTTATTCCGTATATATTGCACGTATCAAACCAACTTTATCGACAACACGTAACGCTGTGTCTCAAGTCCTGCTGCCAGAACACATCTTCATGTGCTTGGCGACAAATATTCAACATGAAGGTGGTCCATATATACGGGTCGTTCAAGTATAACGTTACTCGGCTGTCTCCCAACAAGACGGGGCCCGGCGGCGGTGCTTTTGCTGCTGGGCCAACCGCTGGGGCGGCACGATGAAGTCTATAGAGATCTCGTGCCGCCCCAACTATAGCGGAAGACGTACACCGTGGGGTTTTAGTCCGTGCGAGTCGGACATAACCCACCCTCTCCCCCGGGAGGGTGGTGTAACCATAAGGGATTTCCCCACGTTAAAAAAAAAAACAGAATTTTTGCAATTTCTGCCCACCGTTGTCAGCAAAAGTAAGTAAAGCTCTTAGCACCCCACCATCGTACTCACGTAACCATTTATACGTAACGACTAAATTTTCTCAAGGTGGTAGAGCCACGCTGAAGCTACTACTGGTTTCAGCATGAATGGGTCGGCTCGACCGGGGTACTACCACCCTCTCACAGAAAACCAACGTAAAGTAACAGTACTTGCATTGTTGCGTTTCGTTCGGTCAGTGAGAGCGTCGGATTCCCAACTCCCCTCCCCCTCCCAACTTCTCCACTCCTCCTTCTCCCAAGCACAGACTGGCAACGCACTTGCAACTATTCTGGTGTTGCAAGTGTCTATGGACGGTTGTGATCACTAAACATCAGGTGACCCACTGGTTCGTTTGCCTCCTATGATATAAAAAAAATCTTTATGTAATGGAGAAAATAGCAAGAAAATCTAAAAAACAAAAAAAAATGTCCGAAAAAATAATAAATATTGCTGACGTAATCAAATAAGCAGATTAAAGACCCCCCCACTCCTCTTTAGTACTTACCTACCACTTGAATAACCCCTATGTAGCCAGGCGAGCATTGGTAAATCCTCTGGCATTAAGGTATGTTTTTTTATTACGAAATATTCATTTTAATAAAGACAGTTTACTTTATCATACCTTAGTTTGCTTCTCTTTTCCGCCAACGCCAACTGTTGTGCTGGCGTCAAAACTCTTCTGATATTCGAAGGCGGAATGTTCGAGAAAGAGTCCCTTCCTTCGTGAGCCGGTCCGTCTTCTAATCCAGGATCGGAGGACTCGTCGCCGTTGTAGTTTGGATCACTCTGCGGAGAATATCAAATCGTATTAGTATTATGAATGGATATTTATTACTCTTCCACGCAATAACTTATCAACAGATTTTGATGGAACTTCATTTCAACTTTTTTTTTTTTTAGTAGCTCGGCAAAATGACTGCACCATGCCTGATGGTAAGCATAGTATAGTCCAAAAGCAATGGTGACCACCGAGTGACACACTATCTATCGCAAATCGCCGCTGTCATGCCGACCTGCAAACTTTTGTAGCTTGTGACTCACACCTACCCCTTATACTCAAGGGGAAGGTATATAAAACTTTTATAAGACCAGTCATGTTGCGTGCATATGAGTGCTTGGATACGAAAGAGGTTTGTCGAGAGAAAACTACATGTAGCAGAGATGCAAATGTTAAGATTGGTGTGTGAGGTAAGCAGTAGGGATAAAATTAAGAATGAGCATGTCAGAGGAAGTTTGAAAATAGCACGAGTTACAGAAAAGTTGAGGAGTAATCGGCTATTGGTATGGGAAAAGATGAAAACTATATAACGAGAAAAGTTTCGAGTCTGAGAGAGGAAGACCGAAAAAGGTGTGGATGGATTGTGTGAAAAATGTGTATAAAAGGTGTGAATACTGAGATGACATCTGACAGGCGAGAGTGGATAAGGAAACATGTTGTGCCGACCCTACTTAGTTGCTTAGGTAGGATAATGGTGAGAAGTTGTTGATGATGAAACTTCACAATAATAAGGTTATACATTAGAACAATAACACACATATTTATAAAGATATTATTTAAATTGACCGTAATATAAGGATAAGTACAGAGTGAACAAAAAAAAAGCCTGACAACTGACATCTATCTCAGCGTCCGCTTCTTAAATCATTAGGGTTGCACAAAGATAATGTATGGTGTAATCTATACTTATATACTAATATTATAAAGAGGTAAAGTTTTGTGAGTTTGTGACGTTGTAGGGGGTAATCTCAGGAACTATTGGTCCGATTTGTAAAATTCTTAGTGTTATATAGCTCATTTATCGGGGCAGATAAATGTAAAAATGATAATGTCGGGGACTCCGACTGAGGGTTACAGTTACATGAAGATCTATAATAATTAATAATCTATATTAATTATTAATTTATTTATAATCTATACTAATATTATAAAGAGGTAAAGTTTGTGACATTGTGAGTTTGTGAGTTGCGACGTTGTCATGTTGTAAGGGGTAATCTAAATTAACTCTAAATCTAAAACTACTAGTCCGATTTTAATAATTCTCTCAGTGTTATATAGCTCATTCGTCGAGAATGGTTATAGATTATATATCAGCACGCTAAGGCCAGTAGGAACGGAGCACAGATGAAAAATGTTTCTAAATAGAGTTTTTTTTTAGAGATTCTGCTGTGTGTCAGCATTTGCCCAGATAACTATTACTACGCGGACGAAGTCGCGGGCAGGGACTATAATCTATATACTAATATTATAAAGAGGTAAAGTTTGTGAGTTTGTGACGTTGTAGGGGGTAATCTCAGGAACTACTAAACCGATTGTTTTACCAATAGAAAGCCACGTTATTTGTGAGTGTCATAGGCATATACCATAGGGGCGGAGCAGCAATGAAAAATGTTCCAAATCGGGGTATTTTTTCCTTTTCAGAGCTTCCGCTGCCTCTTAGCCCAAAATAACCATTTTACGCGTATGAAGTCGCGGGCAGAAGCTATTAACTAATTATATTATCTATACTAATATCATAAAGAGGTAAAGTTTGTGAGGTTAGTTGTAGGGGGTAATATCTGGGGAGTCGGAGAAAAAATGGTCGAAGGAAAACGTTTCTTACGAACGCTGCCTTAACGATGAGAGATATATGATTGAGTTCTGGAAAAAAGTTGTAGCTTGATAATGCCTATTACCGCCCAACGAAGTGGGCACGGGTCGGCTAGTGATTTATAAAAACACCAACATAAACGAAATCAAATCGTTACGTTGGTACCGAGAGAGGACAATTTTGTAAAAGCGTTTGCACTGTGTCTAAAGATAATATACAGTGATAATATAAAGAATAAAGATTTGTATTTTTGTAATAAACTTCTGTGATAAAACTTAGATATCTTTATCTTAGATATGCTGGATCTAGTAAAAGACCAGCATAATTTAAATACTAGAAACAGCAACAAATTGGTCATTCCATGCTTCAGGCTCACTAAATCCAAAAACAGTGTTTTAGGTAATAGTGTTAGGTTTTATAATAAAGTCCCAAAACACATTACCGATTTGCCTGATAATGAGTTCAAGAACCATGTCAAGCGGGTTTTAATATCTAAAGGCTATTTATTATAGGGTGGATCAATACGTGAACGATTGTGACGTCTGGAAATGACGCCCCTCTCTGTGCATCCACTAATAACGAATGTAAATATTTATGTTACTGTACAAATATATGACATGGAAAAATAAACCAGATCGAGTTTCTTGCCGGTTCTTCTCGATGACTGGGCTGTTTTTCGAACCGGTAGTAGCTTTGACGTTCGTAAGCGCCTTCTCAGGGCTTAAGTTGAATAAAGGATATTTTGATTTTTGATTTTGATCTTCAAATAAGTATAAAATGAGGTCGCTTACGCTGTCTGTTCCCTTAGATCTTCTAAACTATTCAACGGATTTTAATACAGTTTTCAGCAGTAGATAGACTAATTCAAAAGGAAAGTTTATGCGTATAATACATACATATTACATGTACACATACATGCATAGAAAGCAGGAAGATTCAAAGATTTGTAATGTGATATCGTAACAAGCATATTATTGTGCGCTTAAATCGCAAACGCTGGCTAAACCTTACGAGATAGATCAAATTAATATACTGCGGAATTGTATATCTTAAAAAGATCGATAAAAAAGTCCGCGATGATATATCATCATCAGACTGTAAGAGACCCACTGCAGGGCCAAAAGCCTCTTCCCGAAGGAAGGTGTGGGCGTAATCACCACGCCAGCCCATGACGTATTGGCGATTTCAAACTCTGAGAAATCTACAGTTCTATATTTTTCCCCATACTATAATGATATATACTGAGAATATTTCTCAGGTTCGGATTTCCTCACGATATTTTCCTTCACCGTCACCCGATAATGTTATCAATTTAATGATGATATATATTGATTTCTAAAGGATAAACAACAGTAACCATTTTTATAAAAATAATTATATGTTATTTACCAAGCTATTTTATAGAATACAGTATTATTCCTTATCCAATTAAAAACATTACATACGTTGTACATGTCCCTACATCAAAACTGCCCTTAACAGTATTTCATTACAACGGATATCTACATTGTATCCGTGCGAAGCTGGGGCGGATCGTTAGTATACTATAAAATATCCAGAATAAAAAATTAATTATGAAAGTTTTATTGGAATTTAGCTATTAAATTAATGTTCGGTTTTGTGTAATCAGAAAATACTTACACTGTCACCATTACTGCTGCTCTCGTTGTAGATCTTTACGAAATTGTCGCTATCGCTTGACGACCTGATTGGCTCCTGACGATTTTGAGTTTCGTCCGCCATTTTGTTTTCTACAAAGAAATTAAACAGTTAATAATAAAATACTAATATTTTGTATACATTTTATAATTTGGATTATACTGTGCTCACCATCAGGCACAGGACTGTCACTTTTCTGTGCTACTATAAAAAAAAAGTAAATTCAATATGAAGTAGGGTCCGCACATCTTTTCCTTATCCACTCTCCCCTATCAGATGTCATCTCAGTATTCACACCTTTTATACACATATCACTTTTCACACAATCCATCTACACCTTTTTCGGTCTTCCTCTACTTCTAAATCCGCCCACCGTCATACTTAAAACTTTCTTGTTCCTGACTTTCATTTCTCCTCATGATATTCCCGTACCATGCTAACCTATTACTCCTCAACGTCTCTGTCACTGGTGCTATTTTCAAACTTCCTCTGATATACTCCTTCTTAATCTTATCCATTTTGGTTACACCACACATTCATCTTAACATTCACGTCTCTGCCAACTGTAATCTTCTCTCATCTCTTTTTCAGTCTCTTTCGTACCCCAGCACTCAGATGCATACAGCATGGCTGGTTTTATAATAGCCGAGATAGCCTACATAAATCTTATAGCATATGCCGTGTAAAAAGTTATTGCTATTTTATAACAACAGGCATTAGTTTCGTATAAAAAATTGTATGAAATCATCAATGATATTATAACTATGGACACGTCGCAAGCACTTCGATAACGTTCAGACTTCGACAGCAGCTTCGATTAACGGCCACCCCGTCAATCCGCCCGTATCTAAGCAACATATAACTATTTCTTTTTCACCACCAATATTGAGAATTTGCCATCTTACTTCCACATTTTATTTAAGATATTTACGTATGTGTGCGTTTTCCTGACATTTGTTTTGCCATAATATCATGCAGGTAACGTATCTACACCTTTTTGGAAATAATATAAAACATCGTTTGTTTATATTTGATTTATTTCCATTTAGTTAGAGATATATATGTACAAAAATTGAGCTCTCACGGGACGCCTGGTAGATGTGAAACATCGACATTTTCTAAACTATCGCTGTCAGACATATTTTATTGTTAAAATTTTTAAAAAAAAAAGTAAAACACAGGTCACCCTCACGTGTGTAACGTAGTAAACAGCACTGTATACACTATAGTAAGCAAGCTCAGTACGGCAAGAGAGATTGCGTATAGTGGCTTGCGCATGGCAACATGTCGCCACTTCTCACACACACACCACGACTTGTATCGCCACGCCAACATTCGAGATCATCAGCGTTATGGTATAACAACATAAAATGTAACCCCTGTGCACTGTCCAAATTTACTTATCTACTTTTCTCTCGTACTTAAGTCGCGTCCTCATTAAAATTACAATAACTTTTGGTAGAATGAACCGATTTTAATGGAACCGAGATTAAATGTTACTCGAGGATATGCTTTATGATTTTTTATGTGATGTTTTATCGTGAACGCAGTACTTTAGTAGTGATTCGTGTTTCAACAAACTGACAGACAGACCTTTCCAAAAGTGGTTGAAATGTATTATTACTTAATGTTTCCTAACTCGCGCGTAAAACGCGTGCAAAGAGCGAGACTCTCGACTCGCGCGTAGACACTCGCGCGTACCAGAGATACTAGAGCTACATATATCCCGTCCAGACGGTGCGGCGTTTCCTAACTCGCGCGTAAAACGCGTGCAATGAGCGAGACTCGCGCGCCTCGAGATACTCACGCCCCATTGCTGCGTACTACGCTCGCACGCTAGTCGTTGGCGAGTCGAATCTATCAGTCAGTCGTCTATCCGTACGACGCGGAAGTATGCGACGTTTCCTACGATAGAAACGCGCGTAAAACACGGTTTCTGGACGCAATATATTTTGAAGCGCGCGAGTCGACTCGCGCATAAATCGCTTCATCTGGACAGGCTCTTACCACTGACTCAACATCGTTTCAAACATATCTAAACATGCTAATAGTTAACCAAACTCCATTATTATATAAGTCTAGTTGACTTATACTTCACGAAACAAGCCGCGGTTGCAGCTAGCATATGTAACTGACTGCATAAACTCAAGTATTACTTTTAATGGATGAGCTCAAAAAATACATAACCGATTTGAAAAATCCTGGCACCAATACAAAGTCACATTATCAGCGAGTAATATAGGCTACATTTTATTATAAAATATAAATAAAAGCAAGCGAAGCCACGACCAAAAGCTAGTTACATGGCGTGGCTCTTAAGCCGCGTGACGGCATTCGCCCACATTCTCGGGATAAATTCTCAAATTATTTGCTAGGGTTTACCGATGTCATACTTGCAACGAATTTATTATTTAACTAATTTCTGCCCGCGACTTCGTCCACGTGGAATAGTTACTTACGCTAACACGCAGCGGAAGCTCTCAAAAGTTAAAAAAAAACCCCGATTTTGAAACATTCTTCACTGGTGCTCCGATCCTATTGGTTTTAGCGTGATGATATATAGCGGCCTGTAGCCTTTGTGTATAATAAGCTATATAACACTGAAATAATTTTTCAAATCGCACCAGTAGTTCCTGAGATTAGCGCGTTTAACCAAACAAGTAAGGTTTATAATGTTAACACGATACAAATGTGACCATTGGATCATGGGGGCATTGGAGTGTAAGGGGTGTCTAATAACATCTAAGACTTGAGACATCCAAGCCAACCTCACCTGCACGCGGTGCACCCAAGTTGTCTCAAGTCTTATTATGTTATTCGATAGCCCTTACACCTCAAAATTGGGCGGTAAAATATAAAAAACGACTTTTTGTGACTTAAATATAAAAGTTAGATATATGCTGTCGTCAATTTTTTTGTAGGCATTATCAATCTCTACAAGTTTTCTCTGGAACTCAATCATATATCTCTCATCGTAAAGGCAGCGTTCGTAAGAAACGTTTTCGTTCGACCGTTTTTTCTCCGACTTACTTTGCAAATCCGTCTACCACTAAAACATAATTTCATTTTTCGGGTTAATATATAGCCTATGACACTCATAATTAACGTGACTTTCTATTGGTAATAGAATTTTGAAAATCGGTTTACTGGTTCCTGCGATTACCCCCTACAACATCACAAACTCACAAACTTTACCTCTATTAGCATAGATAGACTACCAGTGTTTCTGTCACCATTTGAAATTATTTTAATTTTCTGTATAATTTTTTGACACTAGTACTAGTTTGAAACATTAAAATAATTTGCAAATGAATGGAGTCGAGATCAAGCTACCGTTACTAATATTACAAATGCGGTTTTAGTTTGTATTGATTTTTTTTATATCATAGGAGGCAAACGAACAGGTGGGTCACCTGATGTTAAGCGATCACCGCCGTCCATAGACATTAGCAACACCAGGGGTGTCGCAAGTGCGTTGCCAGCCAGTGTTGAGGGGCGGGGAGATACGGTTAGGGGAGGTGATAAGGGAAGAGAAAGGGAGGTGGGTCTCCGGCGCTCTCACTGACCGAACGAAACGCAACAATGCAAGCACTGTTACTTCACGTCGGTTTTCTATGAGTACTAACCCGGGCGAGCCGACCCATTCATGCTAAAACCAGTAATAACTTCAGCGTGCCTCTACCACTACTGAAATATGTTACGTATCCACGTTTTAGTTACTCAACCGAACATCATTACATTTTGTACGGACGTCGTTAGTTGTACAAGAAAGGAGATAAGATATCTTTCATCCAAAAAATCTAATGCATAAAATGTGTAGTAACCCTAGCGAAGTCGCAAACAAAAGCAAGTTATATATTTTTTTTAAAACAATCCGATGGTATATTTATACAAGTGTTAGTATGTGTTAATTGGTTCATCGAATTCTATGTATAAATATATGATGAATTAATAAAATTAAATAATTCAATAGCATTTTCTTCTATGATTATCAAGCGATTTTCTTCATTTCTTTTTTAATTAGAAGTTATTAATGAAGCTTTAGTGTATCAGTGTGTACACCCAGAAAAGTGAAACTTATTCGGCTTATATGTATTCAGTAAATTATATTGTAACTAGGAAGCTGTATACCTTTGTTACGTTTTTAGGTGGTAGCCACGCTGTATTACCGGCTCAGCATGAAAGGGTTTGCTCGCCCGGAGTACTACCACCCGACCCACAGAAACGCCGACGTGAATATGCAAACGAACATATTTCAATTTCATCGTCCATCATCATCTTCTTACCCTTATCCCACCTTACTAGAGGTGTTAGATCAACGCTGAAGCTATTACTGGCTTCAGCATGAATGGATCTGCTCGCCCGGACTACTACCCGACCCACAGAAACGCCGACGTGAATATGCACACGAACATATTTAAATTTCATCATCAATCATCATTTTCTTACCCTTATCCCACCTTACTAGAGGTGTTAGATCCACGCTGAAGCTATTACTGGTTTCAGCATGAATGGGTCGGCTCGCCCGGGGTAGTACCACCCTCTCGCAGAAAACCGACGTGAAGTAACAGTGCTTGCATTATTGGGTTTCGTTTGGTCAGTGAGAGCGCCGGAATCTCACTTCCCTTTTCTCCCTCCCCGTCCTCACCTTTCTACCTTTCTAGATGTGGTAGATCCACGCTGAAGCTATTACTGGTTTCAGCATGAATGGGTCGGCTCGCCCGGGGTATTACCACTCTCTCGCAGAAAACCGACGTCAAGTAACAGTGCTTGCATTATTGCGTTTCGTTCGGTCAGTGAGAGCGCCGGAAGCCCACTTCCCTTTTCTCCCTCCCCCCAAACACAGGTTTCGTCCTGATGTTGCAAGTGTCTATGGGCTGTGGCTATCACTTAACATCAGGTGACCCGCCTGTTCGTTTGCGTCCTATAATATATATTAAATAAAAACTCTATTAGCAAGTAGTTGGTATAAAATTTATATTATTTACACAGTTGAAGTTTATCGTGATAACCCAATAAATAATACCTTGATCTCTACGATATCGAAAAAGAACATTGATAAAGAATGAACGAAACGAAATAAATATTGAAGAAAAACTTTTTTGGGACGGTGTGGATTGAATTGTAGCAAACGAAAAAGAAATAGCTATAAACCACCATGGCTATAGCCAGGTGATTGTTTAGACACTCGCAATATTCTATGATATGATCACTTCATGGTCACATTTAATATATAAAATAATAATATTAAAACAAATACTGTTAAGGAATGTGCACGGGACAAACTAAAATGTTATAAAAAAAGGGTTCGCTACCCTGCACATGTTTTCGCCTCGGATGCAAGAACATTCTTGTGCAGTTTTGGAAGCGTTGTGACGTCCAACGCATATTAATATTTGTTTGTTGAATGAATTTGATATTTGACTTGATATTTGAATGTTTTAAGACTATTGGACATTACTATTATTTATTGTGAGTGTTTGTGGTATCGTATACATTTTACATACAATTACACTATACACACATTACTACACACGGAATAGCACAGAGAGAGCGTAACAGGGACGCCAAGCCTGTAAGGTAAGTGGTCTAATAATAATCGCAATTACGCATTAATAGAGTTGCTGTGTAACACAGTTTTACTCAGAGTGGTCACAGCCCCGAATTGAAAATATTGATGGGCCCAGCACCAATTCGGTTTTGTGGTGGTGATCATCTCGTACAAATACTAAAAACAACCAAGAAAATCTAAAATAAAATTTTTTCTAAGACTTACAAAAGCTACTTAGCTACAAACGTGTAAATAAAAGTAAACCTAAGTGCAACGACCAGTGCCAAAAGCTATAATGAGCGAGCCGGAGTTAATAACTTTCGATAGTAAAACGGGTAATAATTTGTTTTGTTCCTGACGTTCCCACGTTCCCTTTCAAATGAAAGTGAATTATCACCCGACGGTTCTTGACACTGTGCTTTAACATAGACGCGTAGAAGATTGTGTATAATTTTTGTATTGTTCTAGATAATTAGGTCAAATATTAAAACCCAATTTTTTTAATTGATTTAGAACGCGAATCGAATGCAGAGTGTCTTCCAAAAATATTGCTACTGTCTAAACAGTCACCTGGTATAGTTATAGGTAGGCTGTGAGAGAATGAGAGAGTATATTTTTAATGTACTTGAAACGTATATAAAGAGAGGACAAAGAGAAACGTTGAAATCTATAGCACATTATTTTCTGTTGGATCGTAGTGATTATCGCACACTCTTAAATAGTTATTCTGTGTTGTATATTGTTAATGACTACATATTGTAAAACAGAGTCCTCTACCACGTCTGTCTGTTTATTTGCGATAAACTCAAAAACTACTGAACGGATTTTCATTCGGTTTTGACCAGTAGATAAAGTGATTCATGAGGAAGGTTTAGGTATATAATTTGTAAAGGCTTATTATTATTTTATTATTAGAGCGGGATAACGTCCGGCGGGCCCGCTAGTTTATATTTAAAATATTACAAAATTATGTCGAATACTAATGTGGTAAACCTCCATAGTGTATTCAAAATAATTATTATACTAACGGAATCCATAATGTACTACGAAATATGTTTTGCTGGCAAACAGAAACTACAATAAAATAAGAACTGTCAACTTAGACAAGCGTTAGACAATGTTAAAGTATAAAAAGTGTCTGTATGTAAGCAAGGGTAGGCCATTCTTTTGTGATTAAAACTTTTTTTGACCGAGTGTTCCATGCGAATTTAATTAATTTTCGTAGGTGGTGGTTGAGCCACGCTGAAGCTATTACCGGTTTCAGTATGAATCGGTCGGCTCGTCCGGGGTACTACCACCCTCTCATAGGAAACCGACGTAAAGTAACGTGCTCACATTGATGCGTTTCGTTCGGTCATTGAGAGCACCGGAGGTCTACCTTCCCTCCCTCCTCCCCTCCCTCATTCCCAACTTCCCCCCAAATACAGGCTGGCAACGCACTTGCGACTCCCCTGGTGTTCCTACTGTCTATGAATGGCGGTCTTTCGTCCCCGCACACACCGTGGTTCTTCAGTAATATCTCTAGCCGAGGTGGCCCCCGGATGGAGCCCCCGAGATATTACTATCGCGATACAGTGACTCACCTACATCACTTGTACTTATACATGAGATCACCTCTCACACACGTGCACATACATACACATGGTGGAAGGGTTTTGTTTTTTTCCCTTATCGAACTGAATTGAATAGTTTAGTTCGTTTCATTCCGATTTTTTCATGCAATTTCAATTGTATGATTCACAAATGAATATATGTATGAATAGCTTAGAATCGTTTAGTTAGATCAGATCCGGAATTTCTCAGGTAACAGCCAAAGCCGAGGTGTGCCGTGCGCCCTTGAGCATGTTACCTAAAAACAAAATCGGCTGAGTGCCTTAAGCGCTTGCCTTAATAGTCCGGTGAAACTGTAGAGGCCTCCGAAAAGGCCAACAGCGTAGTCAGTTCGAAAAAAAAATAATGAATGGCAGTGATCACTTAAGATATAAAAAAAAACCTTTTTTGTAATAAGATCTGTTTTATAAGCAACCTAGCTTTTTATAGAATATCGATATAATAATTTAGCTACAAAACCGTAATAGCTTATTAAATATTACAGACTAGTTATTTTTATTTAACTTCTACATCCCTATTGCATGCTCGAGCGCCCTAACGTTCTGGCATCCGTTAATGAAAATAAATTCCTATCGATTCTGCATTACCGGGAAATATTTACAAGCGCCAATGCTCTTATTGGTTATGCTACTGATCGCCCGCGACTTCGTCTGCATTAGTCTCTTAATAATTACTAGCTTTTGCCCGCGACTTCGTCCACTTGGAATACTTTGGGCTAACACTAACACGCAGCGGAAGCTCTCAAGACGGAAAAAAAACCCGATTTCGAAACATTCTTCATTGGGGCTCCGCTCCTATTGGTCTTAGATTGGTCTATTGTTAATATTGTCAATATACAAATTACGAAATTTAAATAATTCAGACTATAATTGATTTAAAAATTGAAAAAATGAACCGTCACGGGACGCTTGGCAGATGTGAAACATCGAAATTGTTTTGTATAAGTTATATGTAAAGAACAGATTACGACAGGAATCAGCTATGGCATAATGAAAAGATAAAGCACTTTGTTCCATAAAATAATTACTGTTTATTTTTTTTTTTCATAAATATTCATTTTTATTAAATACAAAAATTCAACTAGGCGCAGGCGCGGTGTGTTTTGCGGTTTTTTTCAAAGGGCGCTAAGTCGTCTGCGCGTGCCGCGTAACACTAGTATAACGAGTGTCCAACAAAACAATTTGAATCTTATGCTTATACAAATAGGATTGCAATTGTTTTCGTTTTGCGTCGCCACGTGGCGTTGCGTTTTTATTTTTGTCGGCAGTCCTTATGACTTCTCGATTTTTTTTTAACGTTTTTATATACTTTATAGCTTTTAGCGTTTGTCAACAATCTCACGTGATATTAAGTCCATTTACTTATCTACTTACCTCTTGTACTTAAGTCGCGTCCTCATTAAAATTACAATAACTTATGATAAACCACACCTATTTTAATATATGCTTTATATTTTGATGAAAATGTATCGTGAACGCAGTGTTTTAGCAGTGATGTGTGTTATGTGATAAGTGAGTGATAAGTGTTAAGTGGCTTAAGCGCTCGCCTTAGTAGTCCGGTGAAGCTGTTAAGACCTTGCAAGGTCAATAGCATAGTCAGTTAAAAAAAAAAGGGATGTGTGTTCAAACAGACAGACAGACATTTCTAAAAATTATTTACATTTTTTTTTATTTTCTCGAACTGACTACGCTATTGGCCTAGTAAGGACTTAACAGCTTCACCGTAATACGCCATTCTTCGTTGGTGCTCCACTATGCTAGCCTATAACCTTCCTCGATAAATGAGCTACATATATAACACTAAGAATTTCAAATCAGACCAGTGGTTCCCGTGATTACCCCTTACAACGTGACAAACTCACAAACTTTACCTCTTTGTAATATTAGATCACAGTATAGATAAATAAATAAATATAGATAATTATAGACTAACAAGAAACACAAAAAAAACTTGCAACATTATGCAATAAGTTAAATTTGAAAACCCTATTTCGGGAGTCACAGATAATAATATATTTTTCGATAGAGATACTCACCTTTTTGCAGAAAAGCGATAGTGATGTGCATCAACCGTCCCGCGTGTTATTTCGATCGTTTATCTAAATTAGCGGTTATCTGGAATGTCGAAGTTCGAATGTTGCGTTATTCCACTGTCGTGCGATGTTCGGTAGGCGCATGATACGAAGGTGATTCAGGACGAATGATAAACTCTTAGGAAGTGATGTAAAGGTTATCATTGTTTTATTTATTGAAATTTTATTTAAAAAAATTCCCTTGTATTATGATTTCAACATATCGCACAGATATTTGCAAGATTTTTATAAAATACTTTTTTTTTATATCTCGTATGTGGACAATGCGGACAGTCGGTTTACTATGATGATATCGTTACCATGTTCTGCTATATTAATATGTTTACTCAGGTTGTATTTGCAGAAGGCGGTACAAATAAATTCTTTCTATATTTTTTTTACTTTATATCAAAGAATTGATAATAATATTTCCTGTGTTATTTAAGTTCCGAATTAGCTGATAGAGGGAACTACAGATAATGAAGCTTTGATTTAATTTGTTACTTACTTACATTAAAACCATATGGCAGCACGGTCGCCTGCCTATATATACATAATAAAATCTATTGTATGGTTTTTGTTATTGTTCAAGTTTTACTTCAATCGCGTGTGATGGTTACATGCACTCATTTTTTTTTATATAAAAATATTAGGCTAATAGCAACGCCATCATTTACAGGTATTGCAATTTGCACAGGTGTAGGACATTAGCATAAAATAAGTAATCACTACAAAGTATTTGTCATTTATATTATAACCAACTTTACTTGCGATTATTCACATGTTTGTTATTATTTGTTGCTATTATTATTATACTTTTTAGGTGGAAGAGCCACGCTGAAGCTATTACTGGTTTCAGAATGAATGGGTCGACTCGTCCGGGGTAGTACTATCCTCTCATAGAAACACCGACGTGAAGTGACAGTGCTTGCATTGTTGCGTTTTGTTCGGTTACTGAAAGCGCTGGTGGCCCACCTGCCCTCCCCCTCCCTCATAACACAGGCTGGCAATGCACTTGCGACTCCCCTGGTTTTGCAAGTGTCTATGGACGGCGGCGATCACTTACCGTCAGGTGACCCGCCTGTTCGTTTGCCTCCTATGATATAAAAAGAAAACTTTTTCGGTATTATTACAAAAAAATTAAAAACGTATTGAACCCTGGCTTTAATAAAGTCTCATATTAAATGCACCGCGGTCGCTGAATGTTCGCCATCTTGCTCTTTTGTCTCGCTTTGGTTACGTTAGGTTAGACTTGTGAAAAAGGACAACGCGAACTTGCTTCGGGCGAGCGCGGTGCATTTATTAGGAAACTTTTATAAACCAAGTATTTAATACGTATTTAACTTTTTTGTAATAACACGGTATATGTTTTATAGTTCAACCACAATCTCAACTAATGTTAAAGACGATGTGGTCTAATATGGTAAACACAATAAATCTAGAGGGTGCTGGCTTTCAGACGCAGCTACCGAAATATACCAACAGGTCCATGGCGATAGATTTTCAACCTGAGGATGATATACAGCGGATGGACTTTATCCGTCTATAGACACTAGCAACATAAGCGCAAGTGTGTTGCCAGAATTTGAAGGGAAGGGGTGGAGAGAGGACTGACCGAACGAAACGCAACAATGGCAAGCAACAATCAAGCACTGTTACTTGACGTCGGTTTTCTGTGGATCCCCGCAGGCTCACATTGAAACACCTCACGTATGTCATTGTTGCTAATCACATCAAATACCTTGAATTAAATCGTACAAAAATATATATGAAGATGCTTATTAAGAATATTTATTTCAATTGTCGATTATATAACAGTAGAGGGCCCGGCGGACGTTAATCAAAAAATTTTAGAATCAGACCGCAGCGCCAGCCAGGTCCAATTGTAAACCAATCTGGAATTCACTGAAACACACACAAACACTTCATAAAAACCGGGTCAACCGTTTAGGAGAGTTCAATTACATACACACGGACAGAATAATTATATATATGTATATGGGTAAAGATAAGAATGTGCAGAAAATGGTTAATGTAACTAACGTATTTAAGTCGACATTATTAATACTGTATTCGTCCAAATAACTTTCAAACTTCACTATTTCTTAGGAGATATAATGAGTTTAGTGAGTGATTCTTAAAAGGTAGAAACTTTTTTTTTTCTTACTGACTACTCTATTGATCTTGCAAGGTCTTAACAGCTTCACCCGACTACACGTTATCAACGTAAGTCACCACTATCGCTTTTGTAATTTTAATATATTCATTTGCATATATAATTATGTACTGTAAATTTAAAAAAATAACCCGTCACGGAACGCCTTGCAGATGTGAAACATCGAAATTGTTTTGTAATAATATGACTAAAAGAACAGATTACGACAGGAAGCAGCTATGGCATAATGAAAAGATAAAGCATCACAATTTTTTTCCATAAAATAATGACTGTTTATTTATTTCATTACATAAATATTAATTTTTATTAAATACAAAAATTCAAGTAGGCGCAGACGCGGTATTTTTGACGGCATTTATCAAGGGCGCTAGGTCGTCGTCGCGTGCCACGTAACACTAGTATATCGAGTGGCCTACAAAACAATCTGAATCTTATATTTATACGGATATGGTTGCAAATGTTTTTGGGTAATCTGTAAATAGTGCAAAGTTCGTGTTTTGCGTCGGCAAGCCAAAATCAGGTTTACCCGCTCCTATATGTGAATCACATCAAAAACACCAAGCATACATAACTCAATAACTCTTATATATATTTCGTATCGGATAATATTCTAAACTACTTCAGTTTGATAAGGGAAAAAAGATAAAACCCTTCCACTTGCATGTGTAAGCGTGTATGCGTGCACGTGTGTGG
>MU159560.1:108995-143948 GCA_015888305.1 Antheraea pernyi | reverse complement strand
TATCAATTTCTTACATTTTCTGGTATAAAAATGGCTGTAAATTCATTAAACATTGGTCGGATAACTTTTTTTATGAGTCAATTCTTTTTTTCTTCCTACTTTTGGCGGTTTGCTCGGAAAATTAAGAGAAAATATATTGTTATCAAAAACAGTACTTTGACGACTCCTACTGGTGAACTAGTGCGAGTTACACAAAAAAAACACACTATTTTGAAGAGCGTGAAATTCCCCACAAGTTCCATCAAACCGATTTGCAATATTGTAAAAGCCGGGTAAGCATTAGAAATTTGAAAAAAAAAAAGATTTCTTTACATGCATTTTGAATGGTAAAACTTTAAATTTAAATTGTAAGTACTTAAAATTAATATTAAGAGCTCAAATTTGGTGAGAATTTTTTTTTTCTATACATAGATTAATATTTTGCATGAGCAACAAAAAAAAAATTGTGGAAATGAACCTACTATAGAGTCAAATAAAACAAGATTATGAATAAAATATAAAAGCCGCTTAATGCCAATCTAAGATAACGCCAAAAACTCCAATTAATAAACATCCTTGCTAATTATTTCCTACGGATTCCCACCCTAGCCGGGCAGCTGAGGGTGGGGTATGTCCGACTTGCACGGACTAAAACCCCATGGTGCCTTCAATCACCTATAGGCCGGGGAGCAGGAGCTGCCGAACTGGCACTACGTCTACTCCCCAGCAGGTGTCGGCCCCTCATCAGGGGCCTCGTCGCGGTCGAGGGGTCAGACTCGTAGACCCCTCAGGGGAGGGCGAGAGTTGCCCTCCCCGACGATCGTGGGAGGCGCATCGGCACAATGCGCCTCAACCACACGGGCCTGTGCAGAAGTTCTGCCAGAGCGACGGACGTGCCCGTGTCCGCCGCCCGCAGGCTGTCCGCCGCCCGCAGGCTCACATTGAAACACCTCACGTATGTCATTGTTGCTAATCACATCAAATACCTTGAATTAAATCGTACAAAAATATATATGAAGATGCTTATTAAGAATATTTATTTCAATTGTCGATTATATAACAGTAGAGGGCCCGGCGGACGTTAATCAAAAAATTTTAGAATCAGACCGCAGCGCCAGCCAGGTCCAATTGTAAACCAATCTGGAATTCACTGAAACACACACAAACACTTCATAAAAACCGGGTCAACCGTTTAGGAGAGTTCAATTACATACACACGGACAGAATAATTATATATATGTATATGGGTAAAGATAAGAATGTGCAGAAAATGGTTAATGTAACTAACGTATTTAAGTCGACATTATTAATACTGTATTCGTCCAAATAACTTTCAAACTTCACTATTTCTTAGGAGATATAATGAGTTTAGTGGGCGATTCTTAAAAGGCAGATATGCCGTCGTAGACTTCTTTGTAGATCTATAAATGATGAATATCCCACCATGCATTATTTTGTTATATCACAAAAGGGATAAGGTAATGTTTTCGATTAAAACTCTCAGGCGGCTTGACTTTTCCAACGTTTCTAACAATTAACGTTATATTTCAACCAATTTACACCAACCCTTGACAAATTATATATCTAAACCTTCCTCATGAATCAATGACCGTTTATTTATTTCATTACATAAATATTAATTTTTATTAAATACAAAAATTCAAGTAGGCGCAGACGCGGTATTTTTGACGGCATTTATCAAGGGCGCTAGGTCGTCGTCGCGTGCCACGTAACACTAGTATATCGAGTGGCCTACAAAACAATCTGAATCTTATATTTATACGGATATGGTTGCAAATGTTTTTGGGTAATCTGTAAATAGTGCAAAGTTCGTGTTTTGCGTCGGCAAGCCAAAATCAGGTTTACCCGCTCCTATATGTGAATCACATCAAAAACAATACATATAAATAAAAAAGAAATAAAATGCAGGGAATTAATGTTCAACAACATATTTATCCACACATGTAATGGAAATTTTGTGGTGTAAGTGGTGTCGAATAACATCATAAGACTTGAGACACCCAAGCCAACCTCACCTGCACGTGGTGCACCCTGCTGAATAACGAACGAGGCAATGGCGAAAGCGGGGTGGTAGGGTTTTACAGCCTGACTGGGTCGCAACCACCATGTATATGGCGAAAAAGCCTGTCATAGTGATTCGCTTCTGCGGGTCGCGTTTCGGGATCAGCCTGTGCATATCCAGCTTTTCGCAGGCCAGCATGACAGCGGCGACCGGCGATGGATAGTGTGTCACTCGGTGGTCGCCATTGTTCTTAGATTGTACTGTGCTTACCATCAGGCATAGTGCAGTCATTTTGCCGAGCTAGTATAAAAATATATATAAATATATTATTAGTATGAAGATAAGTAATGTTTTCCTAAAACTCATATTATTCCAAAATTCATTTTGCCGTGCTACAATAAAAAAATATATACATCCTGTGACGTAATCTGGTGAAGCAATGCCGTGCTAGGCCAATAGCGTAGTAGTTTGAAAAAAAAAACTTTCTTTGAGGTTCAATAATGTCAAAACTATTACATGTATCGCCATAGAACTGTGACTATTTTTTATGGTGGTAGAGCTACGCTGAAACTATCACTGGTTTCAGCATGAATGGGTCGGCTCGCCCGGGTTAGTACCACCCTCTCATAGAAACCCGACGTGAAGTAACAATTGCGCTTGCATTGTTGCGTTTCGTTCGGTCTTTGGACTCCCCTGGTGTTGTTAGTGTCTATGAACGATGATGATCATTTAACATCAGGTGCCCAACATGTTCGTTTACCTGCTATGAAAAAAAAGAGACAGGCGTGACAGAGGACTTTGTTTGTAGTGAGATTTAAATGGAATTAGGATGATATACACTATTTTAATGATAGTATTGAATCAAATGTGTTTTTCGTGTCGCTTCCTTTACAATTACTTTACAATAATACGAATCTATATATTAATGTTCCAGTGAATTTCAATAATGTATTATATGCTAATATATACGTAAGTTACACGAAGCGAGTTCAAATAAGCGTTACGAAGTGAATTTTATTTAAATTTTGTCGTACCACTCGGCTTTATTTTATTGTAACTGTCCATTACGTTGATGATAAATTTAATAAGAGTATAAATCTTTACCAATTTTATTAAATTGCCGTTAATTACGATTTTGTTTACTTAACACTACACAATGATCATGTAACGGTCGAAAAGTGAATTTTATTTAAATTTTGTCGTACCACTCGTCTTTATTTTATTGTAACTGTCCATTACGTTGATGATAAATTTAATAAGAGTATAAATCTTTACCCATTTTATTAAATAGCCGTTAATTATGATTTTGTTTACTTTACTACACAATGATCATGTAACGGTCGTATTTGACCTTTTATTTTTTTAAAGTGAACATTTCTTTAGGCGCATTACACGATATCGTTTTGGCAGGTGATAGATTTATAATTACGCGTGATGACGTGGTAGTAAGCGTGACCGACTGTATTGCGCTTTAGCGGCTTGCGTCAGACTAGAGACGCGTGCGACGAGGCTCCTAATGAGGGGCCGACACCTGCCGGGGAGTAGACGCAATGCTAGTTCGGCAGCTCCTGCTCCCCGGCCTATAGGTGATTGAAGGCACCATGGGGTTTTAGTCCGTGCAAATCGGACATACCCCACCCTCAGCTGCCTGGATAGGGTGGGAATCAGTAGTGATTTCGGTATGTAAAAAAAAATACTAGCGACGCGTAGTATAATAGCATAATAGCAGTAATCTCTACTAATAATATTATAATAAGGTAAAGTTTGTAAGTTTGTGATGTTGTAGGGGGTAATATCAGAAACTACTAAACCGATTTTGAAAATTCTTTTACTATGGCAAAAAAGCCCGTAATAGTGATTCGCTTCTGTTCTTTCGCGATCAGCCTGTGCATATCCAGCTTTTTGCAGGCCGGCATGATAGTGACGACCGGCAATGAATCGTGTGTCAGTCGGTGGTCGCCATTGTTTTTGCATTGTACTGTGCTCACCATCAGGCATAGTGCAGTCATTTTGCCGTGCTACAATAAAAAAAATATACATCCTGTGACATAATCTGGTGAAGCAATGCCGTGCTAGGCCAATAGCGTAGAAGGTTCGAAATAAAAAACTTTCTTTGAGGTTTAATTATGTCAAAACTATTACACGTATCGCCATAGAACTGTGACTATTTGTTGCGAATTTTTCGTAGTTAGTTATAGGCTACAAATTTTTGGATTCCTTGACCCTTTACCAATTTTTTAATGCCCAACAAAGCGACATGGATTCAGCTAGTCGCTTATAAAGCATACATAACTTTTTTAAAACAGATGTTTTAAGCTATGCCAGATAACACTGTAACTAATACAAACTTATGTCATAATTTAGGGTTTAGATCTCTCTTAGCATGTTATCAATTTCGGCCTTGTCATCACTAGTGAGATTGTGGTAATAAAGACAACAATAAAAAATATAAAAGTAATCGACATGATAAAAATACCTCATAAAATTTATATTCACAATAAATTACTTGTACTCAAGAAGGCCACCTATTACGTCGGTCAATTCACCAATCAATTTATTTAAATTTTACAATGAAAACTAGTATTCGTAGATAATTGTACATAGGATATTTTTACAGTATAAATTTTGCTATAACAAAAGTTTTTTTTTTATTGTGCGCGGCAAAATTACTGCACTACGCCTGATGGTAAGCACAGTTAATCCAAAAACAATGGTGATCACCGAGTGACACACTATCCATCGCCGGTCGCCGCTGTCATGCCGTCCTGCAAAAAGCTGGATATGCACAGGCTGATCCCTAAACGCGACCCGTAAAAGCGAATCACTATGACGGGCTTTTTCGCCATATACATGGTGGTTGCGACCCAGTCAGGCTGTAAAACCCTACCACCCCGCTTTCGCCATTGCCTCGTTCGTTACTCAGCAGGGTGCGGCACCACGTGCAGTAGAGGTTGGCTTTGATGTCTCAAGTCTTATGATGTTATTCGACACCCCATACACCCCAATTTATTAAAGAAAACACTTTTCATAATATATTGTGAGATGTTATATTATAAATATAACTTTGCCTAGTTGAGACCAGAGAATATCAAGTAAAGAAACGAACATTTAGATTTTTACTATTTAAAAAAAACATGGCAGTATATGGGGTCAATGTTAGTCTATGTTAAATCTTGTTAACGGAAATTAAAAGTTAGGCGATTAATTAAAATTATAAATTGATTATTTTTTAATAAGTACCAACATTCTTTCAAAAGGTACTCCAGTAATCGTATTTTACGTCATAATTACGCATGTGAATAATTACGAATGCCTTGCCGCTGAATAAGATTAATAAAGTGTGGTTGAATAAACGAACTTTATCGTTAAATCAAAATTATTCAATTTCGTCTTTGCGTAAAATCTATAAAAAATATTGTGTAAATGACGAATATTCTAGCTACACCTATTGAGATCCTTCGATCCTTCAGCAAAGCCTGTTAACGTGACTGAACCGTATCAGTAATCAGTAGGTCAACCCTCTATTTCTTTTTTTAATGAGATAAGGCTTAAAGTCTCAGTACTAGCTGAAGTATTGCTCGTACAGTACGTGACTATGCTAAATCTATTGAAAAGTTTTTTTATAAACGCTGTCGAAAGCAGGCATATGAATATTTAAAAAATGTAAAACTCTGGTTTTCAATATTTTGTTCTAGGTTAAAATGTAGACTAACACAATCCATCTCACCTGAATTTAACACTGAATAAAAGATAAGCAGATGTTGAAAAGATCTTGTAACCTGTGAATGTCAATAAGTTTCCCAGCCAAACTTATTTCTGTCTCTAAACATTTGACTCGCACTTCTGTATTATGGTTCAGAAAGTGTTGTAGGCAACGTGCTGTTGAGATACTAGGTGTACCAATCTCAGTGCTGGACAGTAGAGTCTGTTACCCTAGAATTTTTGTTTCTGATGTTAGTAATAAAAAATTAAAAAGTGTAGTGACCACTGATATCGAATGATACTACATCCCTCAATATCATCGTTTAAGTTAAAACTCGCTTCTGTATGTCGTTTCTCGGGCTTAGCCTGTGTATGTACTATGTAAAGGTATTCGTCGTGGTTAGTTCCTAGGCCATACACCTGTCAATAGATTCTCATCTTTCTCTATAGTTTCTACTGTTCTTGAACCTGAACTTGAGCAGATGAAGTGATTGCTTTCCGAAAATATTAAGGTTATGGTGAAGTTTCCAACGTTTATTCTCACATAGTAGTCCGGTGAAGCTGTTAAGACCTTGCTAGGTCAATACCGTAGTCAGTTTGAGAAAAAAAAATCTGACATAGGTTCTAACACATAAATCCCCTATTTATGCCTTTATATGTTTTTACTTGTTTTGAATTATAAAACCGGTACTGCGTCTGTTGCTTTACTAAAAGTTGCTTACTGTCGCTGACTCCACTTAGGTACGTATTAATACTCTTATAATTTTTCCAAGAATTAAGTATTTGTTTATTGAGATAAAAAATAGCCAGTTAATTATTAACTTTAAATTAACTCTGAGAAATTGAATCAAATACGTTTCGATAGTTTTATAAGCCAACCCATTCATATTGAAATCAGTAATAGCTTCAACGTGATTCTAACACATAAAAAAATGACCACCTAAAAAAAAAAGAATGTAGCTTTCAGACTAATAAAAGACTAGATTATACAAAGAATTGGGGTTACGTAAAACAAATCTCTCATCAAATCAAATATATAAATAAAATCATCTTCTACAGGGGCTAAATTAATTATGGTATAATTTCATTAAAAAAGACGGCCTCTTTTTACTTTAGTTCTAATCTTAATAACATATGTAAGATAATTGGAAAGTATCTTTTTTATATATTAAATTAGCACGCATTACACCTTAGTCCTTGTGTTAAGTGGTCACTGAAGCCTATAGCTATTCAGAACTTCAACAGGATTGCAATATTGAGGTCGATCATAATAGGTTGTTACTCCTAACGACTGAACTTGGAACGTCAGCTGTGGTAGTATATGTTACTAATCACAATCTATGGATGGCGTACAAAAACTAAGCAAGATTTGAGGCCGAATACATGTGGCCGTTGTGTTTCTGCAATCGAACCTTGCTCTCCCACTCTTTATTATTTTAGGTAAAGTGATATTATTGTTAATCATACCTTTTATAGATTTATATCTAAACGAAAATTAACATACAACTTTATTGTGTTTTTTTTAGATAAACTCTATTAATCTAATACCGATGTCAAAGTTATGTCAGTTTTTTCAAATGGTGAGTGTTTAAATAGACATTAAAATATATTCCTAAACATATGAACATTCATAAAACAACTGCATGCATGCGATCATTTATATTATACCTCGTATCGATATTTGTCCTATATTGTCAACTATTAGGTTCCAGATTAATATGCGACTTTGAGTTAAGCTACAGACTACTTTGATGCTTACAATCAAATTATTCAGTTGTTCTCAAGTAACAAGTTAAAATAAAATAGACAAATCAATAATGTTACTAAAAGTCTCCTAAAAGGACTCGAATCGAGTTTTTCTTGTTTCTACAAATACGCTTGTAAGCGGCTCTATAAATGTTAAAAATATTTTATATAGAAAATTTTCGAGTAGATACTAATGGAATGTAAAGGAGTTGGTTTTGTCATTTGGGGATGATATTCGACTTTACCTAATCTAAGCTAACTATTCATACATATATGAGTTGTTGCAACATATATGTGTCCCAAGCATACATAACTCAATAACTCTTATATATATTTCGTATCGGATAATATTCTAAACTTTTCAGTTTGATAAGGGAAAAAAGATAAAACCCTTCCACTTGCATGTGTAAGCGTGTATGCGTGCACGTGTGTGGAGGTGATATGAGTAATGTTGTCGCAGTGATGTAAGATTTTGTATCACTGTATCGCGCGAGCAGCGCACTCAAGGGCTCCACGCCGAGGGAACAGACCTAGGCTTGAGCAGCTGCCGAGGGGGCCTAGTCTGGTGTCCCCCTCCCTCCCTTTCCTCCCAACACAGGCTAGCAACACACTTTGGACTTCCCTGGTGTTGTTAGTGTCTATGGACGATGGTGATCATTTAACATCAGGTGCCCAACATGTTCGTTTGCCTGCTATGAAAAAAAACAGACAGGCGTGACAGAGGGCTTTGTTTGTAGTGAGATTTAAATGGAATTAGGATGATATACACTATTTTAATGATAGTATTCAATCAAATGTGTTTTTCGTGTCGCTTCCTTTACAATTACTTTACAATAATACGAATCTATATATTAATGTTCCAGTGAATTTCAATAATGTATTATATGCTAATATATACGTAAGTTACACGAAGCGAGTTCAAATAAGCGTTACGAAGTGAATTTTATTTAAATTTTGTCGTACCACTCGGCTTTATTTTATTGTAACTGTCCATTACGTTGATGATAAATTTAATAAGAGTATAAATCTTTACCAATTTTATTAAATTGCCGTTAATTACGATTTTGTTTACTTAACACTACACAATGATCATGTAACGGTCGAAATTTGACCTTTTATTTTTTTAAAGTGAACATTTCTTTAGGTGCATTACACGATATCGTTTTGGCAGGAGATAGATTTATAATTACGCGTGATGACGTGCTGGTAAGCGTGACCGACCGTATTGCGCTGCAGCGGCTTGCGTCAGACTAGCGACGCGTGCGACGAGGCTCCAAATGAGGGGCCGACACCTGCCGGGGAGTAGACGCAATGCCAGTTCAACAGCTCCTGCTCCCCGGCCTATAGGTGATTGGAGGGTTTTAGTCCGTGCAAATCGGACATACCCACCCTCAGCTGCCCGGCTAGGGTGGGAATCAGTAGTGATTTCGCTATGTAAAAAAAAATACTAGCGACGCGTAGTATAATAGCATAATAGCAGTAATCTCTACTAATAATATTATAATAAGGTAAAGTTTGTAAGTTTGTGATGTTGTAGGGGGTAATATCAGAAACTACTAAACCGATTTTAAAAATTCTTTTACTAATAGAAAGCCACGTTATTTGTGAGTGTCATAGGGTATAAATTAATGCGAAAAATGAAAAGACTTTTTGGTGGAAGTCGGATTTGCAAAGTAAGTCAGAGAAAAAACTGTACAACGTAAACGTTTCTTACGAACGCTGCCTTAACGATGAGGGATATATGATTGAGTTCTAGAGAATAGTTGTAGAGCTTGATAATGCCTACAAAAAAGTCAGGGACAGCATATGTCTAACTATTATGTTTAAGTCACAAAAGTAATTTTTTATAATTGTTTAACGCCCAACGAAGTGGGCACGGATCACAGGGATATATGATTGAGTTCTAGAGAATAGTTGTAGAGCTTGATAATGCCTACAAAAAAGTCAGGGACAGCATATGTCTAACTATTATGTTTAAGTCACAAAAGTAATTTTTTATAATTGTTTAACGCCCAACGAAGTGGGCACGGATCACCTAGTAAGGCTATATATTCGAAACCTAAAATCGCGCTGAGTAACTAGTTAGCGAAGTTTAAGCTGAGCTAAGGATATCTAAAGCTAAGTACGCTCTATAGATTTTCACCCTTAGTGCACTAACCAACCAATGACTGTTAAGCTTGATTCCTTGACCCTTTACCAATTTTTTAATGCCCAACAAAGCGACATGGATTCAGCTAGTCGCTTATAAAGCATACATAACTTTTTTAAAACAGATGTTTTAAGCTATGCCAGATAACACTGTAACTAATACAAACTTATGTCATAATTTAGGGTTTAGATCTCTCTTAGCATGTTATCAATTTCGGCCTTGTCATCACTAGTGAGATTGTGGTAATAAAGACAACAATAAAAAATATAAAAGTAATCGACATGATAAAAATACCTCATAAAATTTATATTCACAATAAATTACTTGTACTCAAGAAGGCCACCTATTACGTCGGTCAATTCACCAATCAATTTATTTTAATTTTACAATGAAAACTAGTATGTATTGATAATTGTACATAGGATATTTTTACAGTATAAATTTTGCTATAACAAAAGTTTTTTTTTTATTGTGCGCGGCAAAATTACTGCACTACGCCTGATGGTAAGCACAGTCAATCCTAAAACAATGGCGACCCCCGAGTGACACACTATCCATCGCCGGTCGCCGCTGTCATGCCGTCCTGCAAAAAGCTGGATATGCACAGGCTGATCCCTAAACGCGACCCGTAAAAGCGAATCACTATGACGGGCTTTTTCGCCATATACATGGTGGTTGCGACCCAGTCAGGCTGTAAAACCCTACCACCCCGCTTTCGCCATTGCCTCGTTCGTTACTCGTGCATCACGTGCAGGTGAGGTTGGCTTCGGTGTCTCAAGTCTTATGCTGTTATTCAACACCCCTTACAGGAACGGTCCGATACGATCTTCTATTTGATTTAGAAACGAACTATTGAAGGTCGATAGCTCTTTGTCCGATCAGCATAATACAATGCAGAATTACCTTTTTCCTGTAGTCCAGTGAAGATGTTAAGGCCTTGCTAATAGCGTAGTCAGTTCGAGAAAAAAACCATTTTTCTTTTTGAACACAATACAATAAGCTATTCAGTGGAGTTTGACGCATAACTATGAATTACTCATCGTTTTTATATATATTGTTTAAAAAGAACTCATTTTCATGTTATAATTTTTAGTTTTATTTTAACCAGTCTTCTAGATTATTACTTCCATTTTCAAATAAGTAATAATATTATCCGTCCCATGTTTCATACTTAGCAAAACCAGTAATAGTTTCTTAGGTAATAGTGTTAAGTTTTAGAATAAAGTCCCAAAACATATTACCGATTTGCCGGACTGTAAATTTAAGCACTATGTCAAGCACGTTTTCGTGTCGAAAGGCTTATTATAGAGTGGATCAATATTGAACGATGGTGATGTCTGGAATTGACTCCTCTCTATGCATCCACTAAATTCAAATCCACGATATTGTATTCGAAATAAATATATATGTTAAAAAGATGTACCCAATCTAGTTTCGTACCGGTTCTTCTCGATGACTGGGTTGTTTGTCTGAACCGGTGGTAGTTTTGACGTTCATAAGCGCGTTATTAGGGCCTAAACAGAATAAAGTATTTTTGATTTGATTACAAGTTTGTTGTTATAATTTCAATGTTCTGACAAGATGCCGGCCCCCGTCTTAGAACTTTCCAGGGAGTTTTTGTGGCATCTCAGAATTCATGGTCCGTGATATTATTTCCCATTCATTTCATTTCTGCACAATAACCGAACTATATTACGTAAAATGCGACAAATATTACAAAATATAGACTCTATATTAGATCTATATTGATATAGATACTATATCCATTTCTTACATTTTCTGGCTGTTTAAAAATGGTTGTAAATTCATTAAACATTGGTCGGATAACTTTTTTTTATGAGTCAATTCTTTTTCTCTTCCTACTTTTGGCGGTTTGCTCGAAAAATTAAGAGAAAATATATTGTTATCAAAATCAGTACTTTGTCGACTCCTACTGGTGAACCAGTGCGAGTTACACAAAAAAACACACAGACTATTTTGAAGAGCGTGAAATTACCCACAAGTTCCATCAAACCGATTTGCAATATTGTAAAAGCCGGGTAACCATTAGAAATTTGAAAAAAAATAAAGATTTTTTTACATGCATTTTGAATGGTAAAACTTTAAATTTAAATTGTAAGTACTTAAAATTAATATTAAGAGCTTAAATTTGGTGAGAATTTTTTTTTCTATATATAGATTAATATTTTGCATGAGCAACAAAAAAAAATTGTGGAAAGGAACCACCCTACTATAGAGTCAAATAAATTACATCAAATACCTTCAATTAAATCGTAAAAAAATATATATGAAGATGCTTATTAAGAATATTGATTTCAATAGTCGATTATACAACAGTAGCGGGCCCGGCGGACGTTGTCTCGTCCTGTTAATCAAAAAATCTTAGAATCAGACCGCAGCGCCAGCCAGGTCCAATTGTAAATCTAAACCAATCTGGAATTCACTGAAACACGCTGAAACACTTCATAAAAACCGGGTCAACCGTTTAGGAGAGTTCAATTACATACACACGGACAGAATAATTATATATATGTATATGGGTAAAGATAAGAATGTGCAGAAAATGGTTAATGTAACTAACGTATTTAAGTCGACATTATTAATACTGTATTCGTCCAAATAACTTTCAAACTTCACTATTTCTTAGGAGATATAATGAGTTTAGTGAGTGATTCTTAAAAGGTAGATATGCCGTCGTAGACTTCTTTGTAGATCTATAAATGATGAATATCCCACCATGCATTATTTTGTTATATCACAAAAGGGATAAGGTAATGTTTTCGATTAAAACTCTCAGGCGGCTTGACTTTTCCAACGTTTCTAACAATTAACGTTATATTTCAACCAATTTACACCAACCCTTGACAAATTATATATCTAAACCTTCCTTATGAATCTCTTTATCTACTGGTGAATACTGTACGAAAATCCGTTGACCAAGCATACATAACTCAATAACTCTTATATATATTTCGTATCGGATAATATTCTAAACTATTTCAGTTTGATAAGGGAAAAAAGATAAAACCCTTCCACTTGCATGTGTAAGCGTGTATGCGTGCACGTGTGTGGAGGTGATATGAGTAATGTTGTCGCAGTGATGTACGATTTTGTGTCACTGTATCGCGCGAGCAGCGCACTCAAGGGCTCCACGCCGAGGGAACAGACCTAGGATTGAGCAGCTGCCGAGGGGGCCTAGTCTGGTGTCCCCCTCCCTCCCTTTCCCCCAAACACAGGCTAGCAACGCACTTTGGACTCCCCTGGTGTTGTTAGTGTCTATGAACGATGATGATCATTTAACATCAGGTGCCCAACATGTTCGTTTACCTGCTATGAAAAAAAAGAGACAGGCGTGACAGAGGACTTTGTTTGTAGTGAGATTTAAATGGAATTAGGATGATATACACTATTTTAATGATAGTATTGAATCAAATGTGTTTTTCGTGTCGCTTCCTTTACAATTACTTTACAATAATACGAATCTATATATTAATGTTCCAGTGAATTTCAATAATGTATTATATGTTAATATATACGTAAGTTACACGAAGCGAGTTCAAATAAGCGTTACGAAGTGAATTTTATTTAAATTTTGTCGTACCACTCGTCTTTATTTTATTGTAACTGTCCATTACGTTGATGATAAATTTAATAAGAGTATAAATCTTTACCCATTTTATTAAATAGCCGTTAATTATGATTTTGTTTACTTTACTACACAATGATCATGTAACGGTCGTATTTGACCTTTTATTTTTTTAAAGTGAACATTTCTTTAGGCGCATTACACGATATCGTTTTGGCAGGTGATAGATTTATAATTACGCGTGATGACGTGGTAGTAAGCGTGACCGACTGTATTGCGCTTTAGCGGCTTGCGTCAGACTAGAGACGCGTGCGACGAGGCTCCTAATGAGGGGCCGACACCTGCCGGGGAGTAGACGCAATGCTAGTTCGGCAGCTCCTGCTCCCCGGCCTATAGGTGATTGAAGGCACCATGGGGTTTTAGTCCGTGCAAATCGGACATACCCCACCCTCAGCTGCCTGGATAGGGTGGGAATCAGTAGTGATTTCGGTATGTAAAAAAAAATACTAGCGACGCGTAGTATAATAGCATAATAGCAGTAATCTCTACTAATAATATTATAATAAGGTAAAGTTTGTAAGTTTGTGATGTTGTAGGGGGTAATATCAGAAACTACTAAACCGATTTTGAAAATTCTTTTACTAATAGAAAGCCACGTTATTTGTGAGTGTCATAGGGTATAAATTAATGCGAAAAATGAAAAGACTTTTTGGTGGAAGTCAGATTTGCAAAGTAAGTCAGAGAAAAAACTGTACAACGTAAACGTTTCTTACGAACGCTGCCTTAACTATGAGGGATATATGATTGAGTTCTAGAGAATAGTTGTAGAGCTTGATAATGCCTACAAAAAAGTCAGGGACAGCATATGTCTAACTATTATATTTAAGTCACAAAAATAGTTTTTATAAATGTTTACCGCCCAATGAAGTGGGCACGGGTCAGCTAGTAAGGCTATAAATTTGAAACCTAAGATCGCACTGAGTAACTACTTAGCGAAGTTTAAGCTGAGCTAAGTATATCTAAAGCTGAGTACGCTCTATAGATTTCACCCTTAAAGCACTAACCAACCAATGACTGTTAAGCTCACTGTATGGCGGTTAGGTTTACTCTGACGTGTTATCTCTGTCAAATGTATTGTACTACTAGCCTCTGCCCGCGACTTCGTCTGCGTGGAATAGTTACTTTGTGCGAACGCTAACACGCAAGGAAACGATTTTGAAACATTCATAATTAGTGCTTCGCTCCTATCGGTCTTAGCGTGATGATATATAACCTATAGCCTTATAAATGAGCTATATAACACTGAAATAATTTTTCAAATCGGACCTGTCCTTCCTGAGAATACCTCCTACAACTTCACAACGTCACAAACTTTACCTCTTTTTTTTTCGAACTGACTACGCTATTGACCAAGCAAGGTCTTAACAACTTCACCGGACTACTAAAGCGAGCGTTTAAGGCACTCAGCCGATTTTATTTTGACAACTAGCTCAAGGGTGCGCGGCACACCTCGGCTTTGGCTGTTGCCTGAGACATGCAATTCGCGAACTATGTGAGCTAACCTAAGTTAAGCTAACTATTCATACATATATGAGTTGTTGAAACATATATGTGTACCAAGCATACATAACTCAACAACTCTTATATTTCGTATCGGATACAAACTTTACCTCTTTATAATTTGTTTTTCCATAGACACTGGTATTGACCAGGGAAGTCGAAAGTGCGTTGCCAGCCTGTGTTTGGGGGAAAGGGAGTGAGGGGGAGAGGAGAGGGGAAGGGAGGTGGGCCTTTGGCGCTCTCGCTGACCGAACGAAACGCAACAATGCAAGCACTGTTACTTCACGTCGGTTTTCTATGAGAGCGTGGTACTACCCCGGACGAGCCGACCCATTCATGCTGAAACCAATAATAGCTTCAGCGTGGCTCTACCACTCTTAATTAGGCTACAGTGATGAATATCAATTCTAGTATTTAAGTTTAGACATAACCTTCGCCGTAGTAAAATGTGTAATCTATACTAATAGATAGACTACTAACTTTTAAGAGTGGTAGAGCCATGTCTAAACTTAAATACTAGAATTGATATTCATCACTGTAGCCTAAAGCGTTTGAAACCAAATAGTTTACCTTAACAAGTTAACTACACTTATATTATAAAACGACGTACGCGTCACATATAACCTTGTAGTGTTATGAGTAATTAAATTTTTTATTTGCTTTTCATATTAATTTCAATTATAATTAGTAATGAGATTCGACACTGAAATTTATAGAATACATAATTTAATACATAACTAAACAATAACATTGTGCGATAAGAACATATTCTTCAAGGTGTCAAGGTTTTCAGATATGTTATTATAATATTTATATATTACAGATATGTTGCGTTTGTGATAATGCACTATTTAGCTTAAACCTCTCTCGAGATATACCAATGTAAAAGTCTAGGACTTCAGGTTTCCATTCGCTGCAAGCATACAAACCCAAGATGCACACTTAACGTCGCACAGTCGGCACACAAAAACGAGTGCATAATTTTAGGATTATGCACTCATTTCAAATAGTCTCGCGTCGCTTGCTTTCTTGTTGAAACAATTTTAAATCATTTAAGTAAGGGTATGAATTTGCAAAATCATAAGTTTATCGTATAACTATGTATGTAGGCGTTATGGAGGTCAGTTTTGATCGCTACTTTTATTCGAGACTATGTCTTGGGTTTTTATATGACAATGGCTGCAAGTTATTTTATGAGAATCGGTGACTATGTGGCAGAATAACTTCCGATATTGCAACCTCACGTTAGCCAAAATTCGGGCATTATAGGAAAACGAATTATTTTATGTAATACCCTTGAGCCAATTCTCACATTAGTTTGCTAACTTTCTTCCTTTGCTAAATTATTTTATTACTTTTATGGAGCGTTAAAGTATTCACTACAGTTACTTATAATTAAAATTAACTTATAATTTATTTTATTAAGTCTGATTAATAACAATCAAATATGATAATTAACTATAGTCGTTAAACAAAATAAATATTGATGTATTCTACTACCATATATAATTATTTATAAGTAGAAAACATAATATATCCAAAATAATTATTTACCCTTGAAGTATCCTTCGTGTTCTTTTACAAATTGTTTCAATAAATAACGTATAAAAATAGCACAAACAAACAGAGTTATCGTGAATAACATAAAAGAAATCACTGCACAACACTATCACAATACATATTGGCGCTTCAATTTAAAAACCGTTCGACTTCCCGCCAATTCCACGGGCGACTAACATTCCCGCACGGTGACAAAATTATATTAAACTCCGTGTACATTCGGTAACTCGTATCGTAGTAGGTAATACATTTACATAGTTAAAACAACCTCATTATAAACCCGACGATTACAATAACAAATTATTTTTAAACATAATACACGCCACTGGGAACGTATTTAATCTGCTCACATAATATTTAAGGCGCGCACTTATGAAGACTGAGGGGCGACACCGAATTTTGTACTAAAAGCGGCTTTGACCTTGTTTTAAAATTAGACTCGCGATTTGTACCGTATTGAATGAACGCTACATTAAGCGCTTTTTTCGCTGGATTTTTTTCCGTTATCGTACGATCCTTTGAACTTACGTGATATACATCTCCCGAGATAATGATTTTGAATGGATCGCGGTTCTTTATAATATGATGGAATAATGGTACATGAAAAGACAGTCTGTCGCTTCATGAATAATAAATGACTTTGTCACGTACATGAGCAAGATTATCGCTAGTAAACATAGTGATTTTTTTTATGATTTGCTATAAAACTCAATGTACGTTAAAACTATTTTAATATAATTAATTGGATATAAAACCTATGTTAATGTCTTCTGTTGTAACAATGTTAGGTATTACAAGAATTAGTTTTTAGCAGAACGTGGCAGCATAACAACCTCCTTGCTAATATCAGAAGGTTTTTGAAATTAAATATCTAACTCTTGTAACAAAAGTTTCGTCAGCATAAAATAATAATTATTGAATTAATTTACTATATCAAAAAAGAAAAAAGTGTCCTTAATTAGTTACTAACAAATCATAAATATTATTCACAATTAATCTATTTTTAACAATTACAGGTATTGCGTTAATAAATTATTCCCATTTTCACCTCTTTGCAATTGTCCTTCGAATATCCGTCCTTGGATTGCTGACAACCCTCACTCATTAAAAGAATGGTTCAGGTGATGTTTTTCTTTCTTTTTCATTAATGGCATCCCGGACTGGGTTCTTCCTGGGTTCTGGGGACTTCAAAGACTATTATTGACATTTTACGTAATAAAATGGTCTTGTTTTAATGCGTTCTTCTTTTTAAGAAAATATTTTCCAGGCTTTTAATATTGTTTAATTTTGAAGATTAATATGCTATGACGGATTTGGGCGAGAGGAGGGGAGAAAAGTTATTTTAAAAAAATTCCATATTAGTTTTTTTCTCATATCTCGAAGCAAAGGTGGCAAACAAACAAAGAGTATACCAAGTATTATAGATACAAACAAGTGTGCCGTCTGGTTTATAGTAAACGACCAACCTAACTTATGAACGCTGGCAACACCAGAATTATCACATTCACATACGCCAACATACGCGTTGTTGACTTTCGAGAAACCTATTCACGCGGTCTGATTACATACATTTATACTTAGCGATTCAGTATTTTAGGTTTTCTGTTTTACACGTTTCATCTCTCGATAAACTTTTACATTTGCTAGGTAGCTAGCAACTCTGGTGACGATCACTATCAGAGACAAATAAAAATATGAATTTATAAGTAAATGAATGAGTTTTTAGCGGGATCTTGGAACGCCATGTCGTGGTCTTCATATTTTATCCATAATCTTATGTTACTTGACTCTATATTGTGTAATGCATGTGGTGTTTTACGTAATATAGTTTGGCTATTGTGCATAAGTGAAGTAGATCGCGTAAATATATACTTATGTAGCTATTTGTTTAGTAAGAAAGGGGGAAAATAGTTTTAAAACGGTTTTAAGTTCAACCTAATTACATAAACACAAACAACATTATTTTTACTACTTTTCCCCGTTATTGTGCGTGTTTTGCGTGGTTAGCGAGCCTTGACCAAACATTTGTACCACTGGTTTAAAATCGGTAATTTTGTTCAAAATTTAATATTATTTGTTAGTTTAAAGCTTAAAATATAACTTATTCAAAATGTATTTAGGGAAAGTAAGATACTCAGGCCTTTAAATTGCTTTTTCGGGTATTATTTTTGCATCTTTTGAATACACTGCGGCATTGTGAAACGAGCTTACAGTGGCTGTGTTTCAAACAATCTAAATAAAATAAAAGCTCACGTTTCAAGTAAGCTGTTATTTACCAATACGTATTTTTCGCGCCGACCCGATATCTAGTTATTGTTGATTGAAGGTATTAAATAAATTGAAAGAATCCATAACTAATTACTCCAGTCAACTTTAATGTCTTCTCTTTAATGATAATTACGAAGTGTGGCCGATCTAACAAATTCTGTTGCGTTATATTCCTTTTATTTTGGCATTTTTACCGATATCAAAATTACAGGACTTGGAACTCAATCAAAACAACTCTATTGTTGAGTGTGACCAAAAAATTCAAATTGAGTAGGTAGTTAAAACAATAATAGTATTACATCTGATCTGAGGTTACTTTATATGCTTCGAAGAAAGTAATCGTTCTGACCACGTAACCACGTGGTATTTATATGGTACTTGCCTAAACAAATTGATAATTTTTTATTGAATTTAAGGTAATATAAATTTGATTGATTTGATGAAATAATTAGTTTTCTAAGTAAGCATACGTATTGAAAAAGAATATCGTTTTCTGCGATATTTATTTAACGTAAGACTGTTGTCCTTTTTCTAGACAATTTATTTACAATACTATACGATACGATACGATACTATCTATTCTTGAATGATTTGTAATGGAAACAAATATTCAAATGTTGTAATTCTAATACTTCATGTGGTACATTTATAAATTGGTCATAAAAAAGTATGCTATCATAATTTTGTTACTCTTAAATACAGAAATTTTATAGTAATATTTAGCCTTAAAAGACTCGTATCCAGTAATCTAAATATATTAAAGAAAAAACTTACTGACTGTCAAAATTGTCAAAAGGTCAAAACTGTCTACGTAAGTCGTAACAGTATCAAGTGTTTGTACACAAACCTCTTTTATTGTATTAATATTTCCTGAAATAAATATATAGAAATAAAATGTCCGGGCACAACGTGAACGTTTGTGATATCGGTGACGACGTTAAAGAAGTATTAAAAAAGTTTCGCTTCCAAAAACATACATCGAATTCGGCGCTCATATTAAAGGTTTGTTTTTTTGTACTTCTTTTCTAAGTATAAATATAAGCAAGTCCTCAGTCACCCTAGTTTTTTGTGGTCTCTATCATTTAATTTGTTAGATATAATACTTAATTTGTACAGCACTGTACAACTTGGTCGATCATGCGTTACATTATCAGTAGATGCGTCACGCAATGCAAGTTCATGATTAATTAGAGCGGATATTGAGACCACACCCTTGAAATTAATAACAACAATGCACTACGTATATTACTATACTTTATAGAGTAAGCAGTAGGTAGATATACTTTTTATATAGTCTTCTATTGATTTTTTAATTACTTATTTTGCCTATAATGTCTTCTAATCAATATATATAAGGGTTGTTGAGGTATGTATGCTTGGTACACATATATGTTTCAACAACTCATATATGTATGAATAGTTAGCTTAGGTTAGCTCACATAGGTAGCAAATTGCATGTATCAGGCAACAGCCAAAGCCGAGGTGTGTGCGCACCCTTGAACTAGTTGTCAAAATAAAATCGGCTGAGTGCCTGAAGTGCTCGCCTGAGTAGTCCGGTGAAGCTGTTAAGACCTTGCGTGGTCAATAGCGTAGTCAGTTTGAAAAAAGCATATGGTAACACAGTAAGACTAAATTTATATTGCACTGTAACCAGTAATTTTTGCAGTAAGCTAAGGTTAATAGTTTTTATTTTAAAATATTTTTTGTTGAGTGGTTGAATGATTTGACCAGTGGAATATTCTATACTGCAGGATGGAATCCTGTTGTATACCAACAGATTCACAACTTAATAAAGGCTGATGATGAAGGAAAAATTGTTTTTGTATATTACAAGTTCGTTTAACTACAAAATAAGGGCATAGTCTAAGATGATAAATACACTAAACTATAGGATGTTTGTTACTACTAAAAACTGAAATATGTATTGAATAGTTTGCTGGATTTTTTTCCGTTATCGTACGATCCTTTGAACTTACGTGATATACATCTCCCGAGATAATGATTTTGAATGGATCGCGGTTCTTTATAATATGATGGAATAATGGTATATGTAAAGACAGTCTGTCGCTTCATGAATAATAAATGACTTTGTCACGTACATAAGTAAGATTATCACTAGTAAACAGTTAATTTTTTTATGATTTGCTATAAAACTCAATGTACGTTAAAACTATTTTAATATAATTAATTGGATATAAAACCTATGTTAATGTCTTCTGTTGTAACAATGTTAGGTATTACAAGAATTAGTTTTTAGCAGAACGTGGCAGCATAACAACCTCCTTGCTAATATCAGAAGGTTTTTGAAATTAAATATCTAACTCTTGTAACAAAAGTTTCGTCAGCATAAAATAATAATTATTGAATTAATTTACTATATCAAATAAGAAAAAAGTGTCCTTAATTAGTTACCAACAAATCATAAATATTATTCACAATTAATCTATTTTTAACAATTACAGGTATTGCGTTAATAAATTATTCCCATTTTCACCTCTTTGCAATTGTCCTTCGAATATCCGTCCTTGGATTGCTGACAACCTTCACTCATTAAAAGAATGGTTCAGGTGATGTTTTTCTTTCTTTTTCATTAATGGCAACCCGGACTGGGTTCTTCCTGGGTTCTGGGGACTTCAAAGACTATTATTGACATTTCACGTAATAAAATGGTCTTGTTTTAATGCGTTCTTCTTTTTAAGAAAATATTTTCCAGGCTTTTAATATTGTTTAATTTTGAAGATTAATATGCTATGACGGATTTGGGCGAGAGGAGGGGAGAAAATTTATTAAAAAAAAATCCATATTAGTTTTTTTCTCATACTTCGAAGCAACGATAGCAAACAAACAAAGAGTATACCAAGTATTATAGGAACAAACAAGTGTGCCGTCTGGTTTATTGTAAACGGCCAACCTAGCTTATGAACGCTGGCAGCACCAGAATTATCACATTCACATACGCGTTGTTGACTTTCGAGAAACCTATTCACACTGTCTAATTACATAAATGTATACTTAGCGTTTCAGTATTTTAGGTTTTCTATTTTACACGTTTCATCTCTCGATAAACATTTACTACCTAGCAACTCTGGTGACGATCTATATCAGAGACAAATAAAAATTAATTTATAAGTAAATGAATGAGTTTTTAGCGGGATCTTGGAACGCCATGTCGTGGTCTTTATATTTTATCCATAATCTTATGTTATCTGACTCTATATTGTGTAATGCATGTGGTGTTTAACGTAATATAGTTTGGCTATTGTTGTTGCCAAAATTAACATAAAATAGAAGTAAATGAATGGCATAAAAACCTTTTTGAACAAATAAACCGATACAGACTGATGACTCGATAATACGGTTTATCGAATGAAATAATAAAGCTTTAAAAATGGGAAGATCTCATTGGTGGCATGTTTGTTGCCGCGTCAATAGACATATGCTCGAATCTCTTCGTAGTATGTGTTACAGTCACCCATAATTTCATCGTTTTTTGTATCTTATACATCACTTTACCATAGATTATCTTTGTGTAAGTGTCACGGTGTACGCAGCGCATTCTGAGACACCTACCTCTCAAATGGCAGGATTTTTTCACACTTATCTAACAGCTGTCGTTATATTAAGATAAATTAAACAATATTCTAATAAATTCTAACCTATCTGATACTCTGATAGCGTAAAAAGAGAACAAACATACATTCATCCTTACAAACTTTTTAATTTTAGATTATACTATTTTTTTTCGTGCTAATTTAGATTAAGATGTAAAAAAAACACCAATAACTTTATAGGTTTTTTTTTTTTTCTCGAACTGACTACGCTATTGACCTGGCAATGTCTTCACAGCTTCACCGGACTACTACTTTATAGGTAATTCACTAATGCTCGCTAAGGAGCTGGCGGAGAGGGACCAGACTACTTGACCCTCCTGCCATAGTTGACAAACCTCAGGGTGGCTGCCGTATTTAGGATCTGCAGGCAATCAAAATGGGCACGTCCATAGCCCTGGCAACTCTTGCACATGCCCACGCATCAACGTTCGTTGCGCCTTCCACCAGTTTGACAGGAGAAGTCTAGTACCAGGCCTTCCCTCTTAAGACTGCAAATCGGGACCCTACCAACACTGAAATTTTCCATATACGTTGTCAGGAATACAGGAATAGATAAAATCTACATTAATGCGAGCGAAACAAGCGAGCTAGACGTAGTAGAATATTATAAATAAATTAATCTACCTTCGAAAGTGTGCTACTACAAAGCATGCGGTATACGGAACAATGTTGTACTGTATTAAACTTCGATCAACAATAACTAGATAAAGGATCACGTACAAAATCGAAGCTAAATCCTGTCCGCGTAAATATATACTTATGTAGCTATTTGTTTAGTAAGAAAGGGGGAAAATAGTTTTAAAACGGTTTTAAGTTCAACCTAATTACATCCATGACACCCAGTAATAAAGTTACGAATGTTCATAATATTATCTAATACTTACGATAAAACGAGCAAAGCAATAAATTACTCCCGTCACTTACAAATGAAAAGACAACATATACAACATTAAGTGTGAATTCAACCTTAACACGCAATGAATAAAGTACTTTTCTCCGTTATTGTGCGTGTTTTGCGTGGTTAGCGAGCCTTGACCAAACATTTGTACCACTGGTTTAAAATCGGTAATTATGTCCAAAATTTAATATTATTTGTTAGTTTAAAGCTTAAAATATAACTTATTCAAAATGTATTTAGGGAAAGTAAGATACTCAGGCCGTTAAATTGCTTTTTCGGGTATTATTTTTGCATCTTTTGAATATACTGCGGCATTGTGAAACGAGCTTACATTGGCTGTGTTTCAAACAAACTAAATAAAATAAAAGCTCACGTTTCAAGTAAGCTGTTATTTACCAATACGTATTTTTCGCGCCGACCCGATACCTAGTTATTGTTGATTGAAGGTATTAAATAAATTGAAAGAATCCATAACTAATTACTCCAGTCAACTTTAATGTCTTCTCTTTAATGATAATTACGAAGTGTGGCCGATCTAACAAATTCTGTTGCGTTATATTCCTTTTATTTTGGCATTTTTACCGATATCAAAATTACAGGACTTGGAACTCAATCAAAACAACTCTATTGTTGAGTGTGACCAAAAAATTCAAATTGAGTAGGTAGTTAAAACAATAATAGTATTACATCTGATCTGAGGTTACTTTATATGCTTCGAAGAAAGTAATCGTTCTGACCACGTAACCACGTGGTATTTATATGGTACTTGCCTAAACAAATTGATAATTTTTTATTGAATTTAAGGTAATATAAATTAATTATTTTGGGAATTTCTGGTATTATTGTAAAATAAATAATTTTTTAATTTAAAAAAGTCATTATATAAAAAGGTTATACGAAAAACTGTTTACATTATTTGATAAAATAATGAGTTTTCTAAGTAAACATCCGTATTGAAAAAGAATATCGTTTTCTGCTTTATGTATTTAACGTAAGACTGTTGTCCTTTTTCAAGACAATTTATTTACGGTACTATACGATACGATACTATCTATTCTTTAAGGATTTGTAATAGAAACAAATATTCAAATGTAACGTCGTACAATTTTTATATAATTCTAATACTTTACGTGGTATATTTATAAATCGGTCATAAAAAAGTATACTAGAATAACTTTTACTCTTAAATACAGAAATTTGATAGTAATATTTAGCCTTAAAAGACTCGTATCCAGTAATCTAAATATATTAAAGAAAAAACTTACTGACTGTCAAAATTGTCAAAAGGTCAAAACTGTCTACGTAAGTCGTAACAGTATCAAGTGTTTGTACACAAACCTCTTTTATTGTATTAATATTTCCTGAAATAAATATATAGAAATAAAATGTCCGGGCACAACGTGAACGTTTGTGATATCGGTGACGACGTTAAAGAAGTATTAAAAAAGTTTCGCTTCCAAAAACATACATCGAATTCGGCGCTCATATTAAAGGTTTGTTTTTTTGTACTTCTTTTCTAAGTATAAATATAAGCAAGTCCTCAGTCACCCTAGTTTTTTGTGGTCTCTATCATTTAATTTGTTAGATATAATACTTAATTTGTACAGCACTGTACAACTTGGTCGATCATGCGTTACATTATCAGTAGATGCGTCACGCAATGCAAGTTCATGATTAATTAGAGCGGATATTGAGACCACACCCTTGAAATTAATAACAACAATGCACTACGTATATTACTATACTTTATAGAGTAAGCAGTAGGTAGATATACTTTTTATATAGTCTTCTATTGATTTTTTAATTACTTATTTTGCCTATAATGTCTTCTAATCAATATATATAAGGGTTGTTGAGGTATGTATGCTTGGTACACATATATGTTTCAACAACTCATATATGTATGAATAGTTAGCTTAGGTTAGCTCACATAGGTAGCAAATTGCATGTATCAGGCAACAGCCAAAGCCGAGGTGTGCGCGCACCCTTGAGCTAGTTGTCAAAATAAAATCGGCTGAGTGCCTGAAGTGCTCGCCTGAGTAGTCCGGTGAAGCTGTTAAGACCTTGCGTGGTCAATAGCGTAGTCAGTTTGAAAAAAGCATATGGTAACACAGTAAGACTAAATTTATATTGCACTGTAACCAGTAATTTTTGCAGTAAGCTAAGGTTAATAGTTTTTATTTTAAAATATTTTTTGTTGAGTGGTTGAATGATTTGACCAGTGGAATATTCTATACTGCAGGATGGAATCCTGTTGTATACCAACAGATTCACAACTTAATAAAGGCTGATGATGAAGGAAAAATTGTTTTTGTATATTACAAGTTCGTTTAACTACAAAATAAGGGCATAGTCTAAGATGATAAATACACTAAACTATAGGATGTTTGTTACTACTAAAAACTGAAATATGTATTGAATAGTTGCTTTAAAAAAGTTTGCATACTTACGATATTAAATGCGCCACGCTCGCCAACTGCTCGACATCTTGCTCTTCTATTTCTGTTTGGTTAGGTTAGACTTTCGAAAAAGAAAACCATGATTGTGCCTCAGCAGCCATTGGCAAGTGCGGTGCATTTAATATGTAATTAACCATACTTTTTTAAAGCAAGTATGTATATAGCTTCTCTGTAATAACACGGTAAGTGTTGGATGGTAGATTTTCAACCTAAGGGTGGTAGCTAGGCTCTTTAAGCTTAGAGAAAGCTACTCACCATGCAATCATGCAGGTCATGAAATATGCTTGTAGTACCACAGGTGTTGGAAAAATATACAACTGTCTTAATTTGTACGGTTTGAAATGTCTAATACCTGTGGTTAATTTATATGTGGCAGAAGTAGGAGCGAGAGGTATAGCAGCAAAATCTCTCTATAACCTTCTGAAGGACCTTGGCCTGTTGAGAACTGCAGTAAGTTCTATTTTAGAACAAGTATCAAAGGTTGCACTAACTGGTTCCTACCAAATTTGGCTAGGCAGGGCGGGAAACTCGAGCAGTGAAGGTGAGCGTTGATGCGCATCTCAAAGGGGGCCTCCTTAAACCTACACCTGGGTTGCAAGTCCTGGGAATTGCTCTGAGTTTCCCCCTTGGCTACACGATGGACCCGGCACCCACACAGTGAATCCATGTAATACTAAGGAGTTTGTCTCGTCTCTCTAGTCTATCATGGTACTTATGGTTAAACCATCTCTCGGAACGAGGCCTTTGACCCAGCAATGGGATTCTTACAGAATGACTTTATAATTATGTGGGGTGATGTGGTAATAAGCATAATTTATGAGCCCATCCCCCTCCTGTAGTTTGAGTGTGTGTACCATTGTAGACCTCATTACCATAAAAGATCAGGTGAGATTACTGTCATATGCAAAAACCTATAAAGTATAAAGAGAAAGAAAAAAATGAAAAGGGTGCTTTTGTGATGATTTTTTTTATCACAGTACAGCAAAGTGACTGTACTGTGCCTGATGGAGAGCACAGTACAATTCAACGGCGACCACTGAGAGACATGCTATCCTTCACCGGTCGCTGCTGTCATGGCGGCGTGCATAAATGTCTCTTCACATTACGCTTGAAGGGCCCCATATTATAGGAAGGAGGGAATACACTGGCCCCGAGATTGTTCCACAGCTTCAGGGTACGGCAGAGATAAGAAGTTGCGAACTTTTTAGTTCGTGCCCAGATAAGATTTACCGTAACACTATGGCTCTGAAGCCCAGCACATGTGGTTCGGGTATGAAAAGGAGTAAATAAAATAAAAAGAATATACTATTTTGTGCGTGTGTTAATGATACAGTTATGTATTATTTTTGCATCTTTTGAATATACTGCGGCATTGTGAAACGAGCTTACATTGGCTGTGTTTCAAACAAACTAAATAAAATAAAAGCTCACGTTTCAAGTAAGCTGTTATTTACCAATACGTATTTTTCGCGCCGACCCGATACCTAGTTATTGTTGATTGAAGGTATTAAATAAATTGAAAGAATCCATAACTAATTACTCCAGTCAACTTTAATGTCTTCTCTTTAATGATAATTACGAAGTGTGGCCGATCTAACAAATTCTGTTGCGTTATATTCCTTTTATTTTGGCATTTTTACCGATATCAAAATTACAGGACTTGGAACTCAATCAAAACAACTCTATTGTTGAGTGTGACCAAAAAATTCAAATTGAGTAGGTAGTTAAAACAATAATAGTATTACATCTGATCTGAGGTTACTTTATATGCTTCGAAGAAAGTAATCGTTCTGACCACGTAACCACGTGGTATTTATATGGTACTTGCCTAAACAAATTGATAATTTTTTATTGAATTTAAGGTAATATAAATTAATTATTTTGGGAATTTCTGGTATTATTGTAAAATAAATAATTTTTTAATTTAAAAAAGTCATTATATAAAAAGGTTATACGAAAAACTGTTTACATTATTTGATAAAATAATGAGTTTTCTAAGTAAACATCCGTATTGAAAAAGAATATCGTTTTCTGCTTTATGTATTTAACGTAAGACTGTTGTCCTTTTTCAAGACAATTTATTTACGGTACTATACGATACGATACTATCTATTCTTTAAGGATTTGTAATAGAAACAAATATTCAAATGTAACGTCGTACAATTTTTATATAATTCTAATACTTTACGTGGTATATTTATAAATCGGTCATAAAAAAGTATACTAGAATAACTTTGAATCTTAAATACAGAAATTTGATAGTAATATTTAGCCTTAAAAGACTCGTATCCAGTAATCTAAATATATTAAAGAAAAAACTTACTGACTGTCAAAATTGTCAAAAGGTCAAAACTGTCTACGTAAGTCGTAACAGTATCAAGTGTTTGTACACAAACCTCTTTTATTGTATTAATATTTCCTGAAATAAATATATAGAAATAAAATGTCCGGGCACAACGTGAACGTTTGTGATATCGGTGACGACGTTAAAGAAGTATTAAAAAAGTTTCGCTTCCAAAAACATACATCGAATTCGGCGCTCATATTAAAGGTTTGTTTTTTTGTACTTCTTTTCTAAGTATAAATATAAGCAAGTCCTCAGTCACCCTAGTTTTTTGTGGTCTCTATCATTTAATTTGTTAGATATAATACTTAATTTGTACAGCACTGTACAACTTGGTCGATCATGCGTTACATTATCAGTAGATGCGTCACGCAATGCAAGTTCATGATTAATTAGAGCGGATATTGAGACCACACCCTTGAAATTAATAACAACAATGCACTACGTATATTACTATACTTTATAGAGTAAGCAGTAGGTAGATATACTTTTTATATAGTCTTCTATTGATTTTTTAATTACTTATTTTGCCTATAATGTCTTCTAATCAATATATATAAGGGTTGTTGAGGTATGTATGCTTGGTACACATATATCAAAATTTAATATTATTTGTTAGTTTAAAGCTTAAAATATAACTTATTCAAAATGTATTTAGGGAAAGTAAGATACTCAGGCCGTTAAATTGCTTTTTCGGGTATTATTTTTGCATCTTTTGAATATACTGCGGCATTGTGAAACGAGCTTACATTGGCTGTGTTTCAAACAAACTAAATAAAATAAAAGCTCACGTTTCAAGTAAGCTGTTATTTACCAATACGTATTTTTCGCGCCGACCCGATACCTAGTTATTGTTGATTGAAGGTATTAAATAAATTGAAAGAATCCATAACTAATTACTCCAGTCAACTTTAATGTCTTCTCTTTAATGATAATTACGAAGTGTGGCCGATCTAACAAATTCTGTTGCGTTATATTCCTTTTATTTTGGCATTTTTACCGATATCAAAATTACAGGACTTGGAACTCAATCAAAACAACTCTATTGTTGAGTGTGACCAAAAAATTCAAATTGAGTAGGTAGTTAAAACAATAATAGTATTACATCTGATCTGAGGTTACTTTATATGCTTCGAAGAAAGTAATCGTTCTGACCACGTAACCACGTGGTATTTATATGGTACTTGCCTAAACAAATTGATAATTTTTTATTGAATTTAAGGTAATATAAATTAATTATTTTGGGAATTTCTGGTATTATTGTAAAATAAATAATTTTTTAATTTAAAAAAGTCATTATATAAAAAGGTTATACGAAAAACTGTTTACATTATTTGATAAAATAATGAGTTTTCTAAGTAAACATCCGTATTGAAAAAGAATATCGTTTTCTGCTTTATGTATTTAACGTAAGACTGTTGTCCTTTTTCAAGACAATTTATTTACGGTACTATACGATACGATACTATCTATTCTTTAAGGATTTGTAATAGAAACAAATATTCAAATGTAACGTCGTACAATTTTTATATAATTCTAATACTTTACGTGGTATATTTATAAATCGGTCATAAAAAAGTATACTAGAATAACTTTGAATCTTAAATACAGAAATTTGATAGTAATATTTAGCCTTAAAAGACTCGTATCCAGTAATCTAAATATATTAAGGATATATTACCGTCACATCAGCCAAGGTTTATTGTCTACAGGTATATTTGTTTATTTGTTAATAGATGAGCAGCATTATTGCTCATATATCTATATCGTACTGTCAAAGCTTTTGGACATTATAATACTATAGATAGCTATAGATTTTAATACTATAAAATAGCCATTTATCATCATTTATTATAGGAGTCGAAAAGAATGTAAGGGGCTGCCTGTGCCCTTTTTTTCCTAAAGTATGCCTGTAATATGGTGGTCTTCAAAAGACTTTTTTTTCTTTTTTTTGTACTGACTACGCTATTACCATACCATTATTGACCATGTGGTCAATAGCGTAGTCAGTTTGAAAAAAGCATATGGTAACACAGTAAGACTAAATTTATATTGCACTGTAACCAGTAATTTTTGCAGTAAGCTAAGGTTAATAGTTTTTATTTTAAAATATTTTTTGTTGAGTGGTTGAATGATTTGACCAGTGGAATATTCTATACTGCAGGATGGAATCCTGTTGTATACCAACAGATTCACAACTTAATAAAGGCTGATGATGAAGGAAAAATTGTTTTTGTATATTACAAGTTCGTTTAACTACAAAATAAGGGCATAGTCTAAGATGATAAATACACTAAACTATAGGATGTTTGTTACTACTAAAAACTGAAATATGTATTGAATAGTTGCTTTAAAAAAGTTTGCATACTTACGATATTAAATGCGCCACGCTCGCCAACTGCTCGACATCTTGCTCTTCTATTTCTGTTTGGTTAGGTTAGACTTTCGAAAAAGAAAACCATGATTGTGCCTCAGCAGCCATTGGCAAGTGCGGTGCATTTAATATGTAATTAACCATACTTTTTTAAAGCAAGTATTTAATATGTATATAGCTTCTCTGTAATAACACGATAAGTGTTGGATGGTAGATTTTCAACCTAAGGGTGGTAGCTAGGCTCTTTAAGCTTAGAGAAAGCTACTCACCATGCAATCATGCAGGTCATGAAATATGCTTGTAGTACCACAGGTGTTGGAAAAATATACAACTGTCTTAATTTGTACGGTTTGAAATGTCTAATACCTGTGGTTAATTTATATGTGGCAGAAGTAGGAGCGAGAGGTATAGCAGCAAAATCTCTCTATAACCTTCTGAAGGACCTTGGCCTGTTGAGAACTGCAGTAAGTTCTATTTTAGAACAAGTATCAAAGGTTGCACTAACTGGTTCCTACCAAATTTGGCTAGGCAGGGCGGGAAACTCGAGCAGTGAAGGTGAGCGTTGATGCGCATCTCAAAGGGGGCCTCCTTAAACCTACACCTGGGTTGCAAGTCCTGGGAATTGCTCTGAGTTTCCCCCTTGGCTACACGATGGACCCGGCACCCACACAGTGAATCCATGTAATACTAAGGAGTTTGTCTCGTCTCTCTAGTCTATCATGGTACTTATGGTTAAACCATCTCTCGGAACGAGGCCTTTGACCCAGCAATGGGATTCTTACAGAATGACTTTATAATTATGTGGGGTGATGTGGTAATAAGCATAATTTATGAGCCCATCCCCCTCCTGTAGTTTGAGTGTGTGTACCATTGTAGACCTCATTACCATAAAAGATCAGGTGAGATTACTGTCATATGCAAAAACCTATAAAGTATAAAGAGAAAGAAAAAAATGAAAAGGGTGCTTTTGTGATGATTTTTTTTATCACAGTACAGCAAAGTGACTGTACTGTGCCTGATGGAGAGCACAGTACAATTCAACGGCGACCACTGAGAGACATGCTATCCTTCACCGGTCGCTGCTGTCATGGCGGCGTGCATAAATGTCTCTTCACATTACGCTTGAAGGGCCCCATATTATAGGAAGGAGGGAATACACTGGCCCCGAGATTGTTCCACAGCTTCAGGGTACGGCAGAGATAAGAAGTTGCGAACTTTTTAGTTCGTGCCCAGATAAGATTTACCGTAACACTATGGCTCTGAAGCCCAGCACATGTGGTTCGGGTATGAAAAGGAGTAAATAAAATAAAAAGAATATACTATTTTGTGCGTGTGTTAATGATACAGTTATGTATTACTTGTGATACAGGTGAACAGAGAAAAGCAAATCTTGGAGGTCGATGAAGAGTTGGAGAATGTTGAGCTCGAAGAACTACAGGATATATTACCGTCACATCAGCCAAGGTTTATTGTCTACAGGTATATTTGTTTATTTGTTAATAGATGAGCAGCATTATTGCTCATATATCTATATCGTACTGTCAAAGCTTTTGGACATTATAATACTATAGATAGCTATAGATTTTAATACTATAAAATAGCCATTTATCATCATTTATTATAGGAGTCGAAAAGAATGTAAGGGGCTGCCTGTGCCCTTTTTTTCCTAAAGTATGCCTGTAATATGGTGGTCTTCAAAAGACTTTTTTTTCTTTTTTTTGTACTGACTACGCTATTACCATACCATTATTGACCATACAAGGTCTTAACAGCTTCTCCGGACTACGTCTTCAAAAGACCTTGTTCCCACTTTCCATCAGGTGTGACTGTGGTCAAATGTCATGCAGTATGTTTAAAGTAAAAAAAGGGTCTACACATTTTCAGTTGTCATATGGCCTTATCTTTATTAAAAGCAGATGTTTTAAATAACAAGTAGGGGATATTAACTATTTATGTATACACAAAGTAGTATAATTGAGGGTTATAGATACAAAAGACCTTCTAACCTTTTTTAGTTCTGTGCGTTTGTTTTAGTATTGGATGTTTGTTACTACTAAAAACTGAAATATGTATTGAATAGTTGCTTTAAAAAAGTTTGCATTTACATATTAAATGCGCCACGCTCGCCAACTGCTCGACATGTTGCTCTTCTATTTCTGTTTGGTTAGGTTAGACTTTCGAAAAAGGAAACCATGATTGTGCCTCAGCAGCCATTGGCAAGTGCGGTGCATTTAATATGTAGAAGCTATATACATATTAAATACTTGCTTTAAAAAAGTATGGTTAATTACATATTAAATGCACCGCACTTGCCAATGGCTGCTGAGGCACAATCATGGTTTCCTTTTTCGAAAGTCTAACCTAACCAAACAGAAATAGAAGAGCAACATGTCGAGCAGTTGGCGAGCGTGGCGCATTTAATATGTAAATGCAAACTTTTTTAAAGCAACTATTCAATACATATTTCAGTTTTTAGTAGTAACAAACATCCTATAGTTTAGTGTATTTATCATCTTAGACTATGCCCTTATTTTGTAGTTAAACGAACTTGTAATATACAAAAACAATTTTTCCTTCATCATCAGCAAGGTAATATAAATTAATTATTTTGGGAATTTCTGGTATTATTGATATGATTGATTTGATGAAATAATTAGTTTTCTAAGTAAGCATACGTATTGAAAAAGAATATCGTTTTCTGCTTTATGTATTTAACGTAAGACTGTTGTCCTTTTTCAAGACAATTTATTTACGGTACTATACGATACGATACTATCTATTCTTTAAGGATTTGTAATAGAAACAAATATTCAAATGTAACGTCGTACAATTTTTATATAATTCTAATACTTTACGTGGTATATTTATAAATCGGTCATAAAAAAGTATACTAGAATAACTTTGAATCTTAAATACAGAAATTTGATAGTAATATTTAGCCTTAAAAGACTCGTATCCAGTAATCTAAATATATTAAAGAAAAAACTTACTGACTGTCAAAATTGTCAAAAGGTCAAAACTGTCTACGTAAGTCGTAACAGTATCAAGTGTTTGTACACAAACCTCTTTTATTGTATTAATATTTCCTGAAATAAATATATAGAAATAAAATGTCCGGGCACAACGTGAACGTTTGTGATATCGGTGACGACGTTAAAGAAGTATTAAAAAAGTTTCGCTTCCAAAAACATACATCGAATTCGGCGCTCATATTAAAGGTTTGTTTTTTTGTACTTCTTTTCTAAGTATAAATATAAGCAAGTCCTCAGTCACCCTAGTTTTTTGTGGTCTCTATCATTTAATTTGTTAGATATAATACTTAATTTGTACAGCACTGTACAACTTGGTCGATCATGCGTTACATTATCAGTAGATGCGTCACGCAATGCAAGTTCATGATTAATTAGAGCGGATATTGAGACCACACCCTTGAAATTAATAACAACAATGCACTACGTATATTACTATACTTTATAGAGTAAGCAGTAGGTAGATATACTTTTTATATAGTCTTCTATTGATTTTTTAATTACTTATTTTGCCTATAATGTCTTCTAATCAATATATATAAGGGTTGTTGAGGTATGTATGCTTGGTACACATATATGTTTCAACAACTCATATATGTATGAATAGTTAGCTTAGGTTAGCTCACATAGGTAGCAAATTGCATGTATCAGGCAACAGCCAAAGCCGAGGTGTGTGCGCACCCTTGAACTAGTTGTCAAAATAAAATCGGCTGAGTGCCTGAAGTGCTCGCCTGAGTAGTCCGGTGAAGCTGTTAAGACCTTGCGTGGTCAATAGCGTAGTCAGTTTGAAAAAAGCATATGGTAACACAGTAAGACTAAATTTATATTGCACTGTAACCAGTAATTTTTGCAGTAAGCTAAGGTTAATAGTTTTTATTTTAAAATATTTTTTGTTGAGTGGTTGAATGATTTGACCAGTGGAATATTCTATACTGCAGGATGGAATCCTGTTGTATACCAACAGATTCACAACTTAATAAAGGCTGATGATGAAGGAAAAATTGTTTTTGTATATTACAAGTTCGTTTAACTACAAAATAAGGGCATAGTCTAAGATGATAAATACACTAAACTATAGGATGTTTGTTACTACTAAAAACTGAAATATGTATTGAATAGTTGCTTTAAAAAAGTTTGCATTTACATATTAAATGCGCCACGCTCGCCAACTGCTCGACATGTTGCTCTTCTATTTCTGTTTGGTTAGGTTAGACTTTCGAAAAAGGAAACCATGATTGTGCCTCAGCAGCCATTGGCAAGTGCGGTGCATTTAATATGTAATTAACCATACTTTTTTAAAGCAAGTATTTAATATGTATATAGCTTCTCTGTAATAACACGATAAGTGTTGGATGGTAGATTTTCAACCTAAGGGTGGTAGCTAGGCTCTTTAAGCTTAGAGAAAGCTACTCACCATGCAATCATGCAGGTCATGAAATATGCTTGTAATACCACAGGTGTTGGAAAAATGTACAACTGTCTTAATTTGTATGGTTTGAAATAGCTAATACCTGTGGTTCATGTAGAAGTAGGAGCGAGAGGTATACCAGCAAAATCTCTCTATAACCTTCTGTAGGACCTTGGCCTGTCAAGAACTGCAGTAAGTTCTATTTTAGAACGAGTATCAAAGGCTGCACTAACAAGTTCCTACCAAATTTGGCTAGG
>MU159560.1:94056-108031 GCA_015888305.1 Antheraea pernyi | reverse complement strand
TACTAGTGGGCGCCCAGTGGTCGACATTCGACCATAGTTCATTGATTTTTTAAAGTTGAATGTAGAATGAAAAAGGGGAATTGGAACGTAAGAGTAAAATAATACATACAGTCGAGCATAGCAACCTCCTTCACAACCTTTTTTGAAGTTCTTTATTGACAGATGTCAAAATGTCTTTTTTATTTACATGTGTGTATATATTGTGTAAACTTGAAGCAGTAGTGTGAGTAATACATATTTTAATTAATTTAATGTACTTCTAATGCATTTTATATAAAATAAATAGCTTTCTGTATTTCTCCTCCATATAAACTTTAACTATGCAAAATTTCATGTTCATCCGTTCACCCAATTCCGTTAAAAAGGGATACAACGGTTAGGCTTCACATATTAATATATATGATTTATCACACGAGCTAGTTATTTATTATGCCAGCCGAAAAGAATGTAACAGGCTGTCTGTCTGTTTTTCCTAAAGAATACCTGGAATATTATGGTCTCCAAATACCTTGTTCTGACTTTCTATCAGGTGTGGCTGTGGTCGAATGCCATTTAATATGTTTATAGTAAAAAAGGGTGTACAGACTTTCAGTTGTCATATCGCCCTATGTTTATGAAAAGAGATGTTTTAAATAAGAACTAGAGGATACTTTACTTTTTAACTATTTATGTATACACAAAGTAGTATAATTGAGGGTTATAGATACAAAAGACTTTCTAACCTATTTTTAGTTCTGTGCGTTTGTTTTAGTATTGGCAATCCTGAAACCCTTTGGTTTCATTCACTAGAATACACGGAAAATCACTTCTATCCTGTCTAAATTACGTATCATTTATGATATTAGGTACAAAACTGTTTTATTGTGTTTCTCTCAATCACAGAATAATATTTATACATATTGGGAGTAATGGCGTCCGGCTCTTATTATGATTTACTATCGCCTTTTATATTCGTGTGTTAAATAGTAAATTGTCATAAAACGGATATCTCTATTACTCCAATAGAAGGGAATAAGGCAAGGAAATGGGTTCGGAACGAAAATCAGTGAAAGCGCAACATAAAAAGTGCGAAATATTAGTTTTGCATTGCTATACTTATAGGTTATGTTTATGCAGTATGTAGGACGCATGCCAGCTCCTATATGTGGAATACCTATTAGCAAAACAGAAAGTTTTTTGCAACTTCTGTTTCAATATTGTAATTTATGATCATTGGCTTCATATTAGGTAGGCGATTTAATTGTTCTACATACTCTGGTAAGAAACCACCAAATATATAGGAGACCTAAGAAAAATCCATGAAGTATTTTTATCCAAACTGAATAAGACAATTTCATGTTAAAATTCATGAAAGTTCAGTGGGAAGCCGAGCACAATCTATCGTATTGAACCCTGGCTTTAAAAAGTTCTCGTATTAAATGCACCGCGGTCGCTGAATGTTCGCCATCTTGCTATTTTGTCTCGCTTTGGTTATGTTAGGTTAGACTTGTGAAAAAGGATTACGCGACCTTGCCTCGGGCGAGCGTGTTGCATTTAGTACGAAACCTTTTTAAACCAAGTATTTAATACGTATTTAACTTTTTTGCAATAGCATATAAGTTTTAGTAATTTTTTTTATTGAACACGTCACATTCAAGGGGTATTAGTTTAAGGATCATTAAAAAATTACTAAACAACACGATTATTCTCATTTTGCAATCATGCAGGTCATGAAATATGCTTGTAGTACCACAGGTGTTGGAAAAATATACAACTGTCTTAATTTGTACGGTTTGAAATGTCTAATACCTGTGGTTAATTTATATGTGGCAGAAGTAGGAGCGAGAGGTATAGCAGCAAAATCTCTCTATAACCTTCTGAAGGACCTTGGCCTGTTGAGAACTGCAGTAAGATATCTTCCTCAATTGTGAACCCATTATTTAAATTTGAAGAAAATATTCAACCTTACAGACCTCATATATATCATTATGTAGCGCAAATATTAATACACTTTTTATTTAATTTGGTTAATTTAATAGGTTTTTTATGTTTCGCTTTTTAGTGCCTTATTGGGTACACATATTGAAGTCGAATTATTTTATTTTTGTATTTTTTTATTATTTAAACCTTGATACATATTTTTCGCATCTTTATTATTTAAACCTTGAAACATATTTTTCGCATACACAAGGTAGAATAGTTATGAAAATAGCGACATTTTTTATCTCTACTTGGTAGGTGGTCTCAGGTATGCCCGTAGTATTCACTATGGCCAAGACTCTTAGACCCTTCTCGAATATTCTTTTAACCATATACGGTGTTATTACAAAAAAATTAAATACGTATTGAACCCTTGCTTTAAAAAGGTCTCGTATTAAACTGTAACTGTAAGGGTGTAAGGGGTGTCGAACAACATCTAAGACTTGAGACACTCAAGCCAACCTCACCTGCCCGTGGTGCACCCTGCTGAATAACTAACGAGGCAATGGCGTAAGCGGGGTGGTAGTGTTTTACGGCCTGACTGGGTCGCAACCACCATGTATATGGCGAAAAAATCCGTCATAGTGATTCGCTTCTGCGGGTCGCGTTTCGGAGTCAGCCTGTGCATATTCAGCTTTTCGCAGGCCGGCATGACAGCGGCGACTGGTGATGGATAGGGTGTCACTCGGTGGTCGCCATTGTTTTTGGATTGTATTGTGCTTACCATTAGGCACAGTGCAGTTATTTTGCCGTGCTACAATACAAAAAAAAAATATGCACCGCGGTCGCTGAATGATCGCCATCTTGCTCTTTTGTCTCGTTTTGGTTACGTTAGGCTAGATTTGTGAAAAAGGATAACACGAACTTGCCTCGGGCGATCGCGGTGCATTTATTACGAAACCTTTTTAAACCAAGTATTTAACTTTTTTTAAATAACACAAATAGGGTTCAGCAATAGTTTGAGTATATAAAAAGCAATAACTGGCGGCGATCTGAGACTGGGTGTATGGTACGGTCTCTGAACAATATTGTAGACATATCCAAGAGTTTTTATAGAGACTTCAAAAATTACTAACTGTAAATAAAACTATTTATAAAAATATATTTTTAAACAAACCAATTTATCAACAGAAATATTACTAATCTTTATATATATATAATACTTCTGTCTGTGTGTATGTGACTGAACTCCTACTGAATGCCTGGACAGATTTTGTTGAATGTTTTTGTGTGTGATATTAGTTTTGCATTGCTATACTTATAGGTTATGTTTATGCAGTATGTAGGACGCATGCCAGCTCCTATATGTGGAATACCTATTAGCAAAACAGAAAGTTTTTTGCAACTTCTGTTTCAATATTGTAATTTATGATCATTGGCTTCATATTAGGTAGGCGATTTAATTGTTCTACATACTCTGGTAAGAAACCACCAAATATATAGGAGACCTAAGAAAAATCCATGAAGTATTTTTATCCAAACTGAATAAGACAATTTCATGTTAAAATTCATGAAAGTTCAGTGGGAAGCCGAGCACAATCTATCGTATTGAACCCTGGCTTTAAAAAGTTCTCGTATTAAATGCACCGCGGTCGCTGAATGTTCGCCATCTTGCTCTTTTGTCTCGCTTTGGTTATGTTAGGTTAGACTTGTGAAAAAGGATTACGCGACCTTGCCTCGGGCGAGCGTGTTGCATTTAGTACGAAACCTTTTTAAACCAAGTATTTAATACGTATTTAACTTTTTTGCAATAGCATATAAGTTTTAGTAATTTTTTTTATTGAACACGTCACATTCAAGGGGTATTAGTTTAAGGATCATTAAAAAATTACTAAACAACACGATTATTCTCATTTCTTAATTTCTCTTCATTCATTTCTTTCTTACAGTTATAAAATGGAGCACAGCGATGGCAGGACATCCTTCCCGATGTGTTTTATATTCTATACGCCCAGAGATGCTCATATGGAGTTACAGGTGGGGAGAATATAATTCCTAATCTTGTAATACTTTGTCCATTTTTTATTTATATCTTAAACTTGATATCTTCCTCAATTGTGAACCCATTATTTAAATTTGAAGAAAATATTCAACCTTACAGACCTCATATATATCATTATGTAGCGCAAATATTAATACACTTTTTATTTAATTTGGTTAATTTAATAGGTTTTTTATGTTTCGCTTTTTATGAAAAGGAGTAAATAAAATAAAAAGAATATACTATTTTGTGCGTGTGTTAATGATACAGTTATGTATTACTTGTGATACAGGTGAACAGAGAAAAGCAAATCTTGGAGGTCGATGAAGAGTTGGAGAATGTTGAGCTCGAAGAACTACAGGATATATTACCGTCACATCAGCCAAGGTTTAGTGTCTACAGGTATATTTGTTTATTTGTTAATAGATGAGCAGCATAATTGCTCATATGTCTATATCATACCTTCAAAGTTTTGGACATTATAATACTATAGATATCCATTCATACTAGTGGGCGCCCAGTGGTTGACATTCAACCATAGTTCATTTAGAGAAAGAAAAAAATGAAAAGGGTGCTTTTGTGATGATTTTTTTTATCACAGTACAGCAAAGTGACTGTACTGTGCCTGATGGAGAGCACAGTACAATTCAACGGCGACCACTGAGAGACATGCTATCCTTCACCGGTCGCTGCTGTCATGGCGGCGTGCATAAATGTCTCTTCACATTACGCTTGAAGGGCCCCATATTATAGGAAGGAGGGAATACACTGGCCCCGAGATTGTTCCACAGCTTCAGGGTACGGCAGAGATAAGAAGTTGCGAACTTTTTAGTTCGTGCCCAGATAAGATTTACCGTAACACTATGGCTCTGAAGCCCAGCACATGTGGTTCGGGTATGAAAAGGAGTAAATAAAATAAAAAGAATATACTATTTTGTGCGTGTGTTAATGATACAGTTATGTATTACTTGTGATACAGGTGAACAGAGAAAAGCAAATCTTGGAGGTCGATGAAGAGTTGGAGAATGTTGAGCTCGAAGAACTACAGGATATATTACCGTCACATCAGCCAAGGTTTATTGTCTACAGGTATATTTGTTTATTTGTTAATAGATGAGCAGCATTATTGCTCATATGTCTATATCATACCTTCAAAGTTTTGGACATTATAATACTATAGATATCCATTCATACTAGTGGGCGCCCAGTGGTTGACATTCAACCATAGTTCATTTATTTTTTAAAGTTTTTAATGTTATAATATTTGTTGTGTTTATTATTGAATGTAGAATGAAAAAGGGGAATTGGAACGTAAGAGTAAAATAATACATACAGTCGAGCATAGCAACCTCCTTCACAACCTTTTTTGAAGTTCTTTATTGACAGATGTCAAAATGTCTTTTTTATTTACATGTGTGTATATATTGTGTAAAATTGAAGCAGTAGTGTGAGTAATGCATATTTTAATTAATTTAATGTACTTCTAATGCATTTTATATAAAATAAATAGCTTTCTGTATTTCTCCTCCATATAAACTTTAACTATGCAAAATTTCATGTTCATCCGTTCACCCAATTCCGTTAAAAAGGGATACAACGGTTAGGCTTCACATATTAATATATATGATTTATCACACGAGCTAGTTATTTATTATGCCAGCCGAAAAGAATGTAACAGGCTGTCTGTCTGTTTTTCCTAAAGAATACCTGGAATATTATGGTCTCCAAATACCTTGTTCTGACTTTCTATCAGGTGTGGCTGTGGTCGAATGCCATTTAATATGTTTATAGTAAAAAAGGGTGTACAGACTTTCAGTTGTCATATCGCCCTATGTTTATGAAAAGAGATGTTTTAAATAAGAACTAGAGGATACTTTACTTTTTAACTATTTATGTATACACAAAGTAGTATAATTGAGGGTTATAGATACAAAAGACCTTCTAACCTTTTTTAGTTCTGTGCGTTTGTTTTAGTATTGGCAATCCTGAAACCCTTTGGTTTCATTCACTAGAATACACGGAAAATCACTTCTATCCTGTCTAAATTACGTATCATTTATGATATTAGGTACAAAACTGTTTTATTGTGTTTCTCTCAATCACAGAATAATATTTATACATATTGGGAGTAATGGCGTCCGGCTCTTATTATGATTTACTATCGCCTTTTATATTCGTGTGTTAAATAGTAAATTGTCATAAAACGGATATCTCTATTACTCCAATAGAAGGGAATAAGGCAAGGAAATGGGTTCGGAACGAAAATCAGTGAAAGCGCAACATCTGAAACTAAAGTCAAAATTACTAAACTTGCCACAATTTCTTAAAAACTGCCCTAAAACGAATTTCTGCTCACCTCTTTTATGCACAGAACAAATGCAAACTATGTAGTTATCGTAGAGTAAGATCACTAAAAATCCATAGACAGACAAAATAAAAATCTTCTGTATATGCTTAACATTAGCGAGAGTTATTTGTATGGAAAACCCCCCTAAGTTTTGGAACTCTGTACAATTATTGATGCTATGTATTGGTGCAATATGGTTAACTCGTGAACTGTTTATCCCAATAAAGAATTATATAATCGTATCAGTGTTTGATGTGAACGCTGAACAACCAGCAGTATACCTGACTCTCTTATGCTCGTTACCAAATTCAATTTAAATGTGTGAGACGCACTATCTCATTTTCATGATATATCCAATACGATGAAACGTAAAGTAGATGATTACTATACAGGTTGAAAGGTTAGACAGTAGCAATAATTATGGAGGATACTATGCACTCGATTCTCGTCCTAAATCAATTTTCAAAATAGGTGCTTAATATTTGACCTAATTATCTAGAAAAATACGAAAATTATACGCAATCCTCTACGCTAGGTTTATTACGATTGTGTTTTAAAAGTCTTAGAACAAACTGTTACTTTTCTCTTTGTTATTTATTAATATTTGTTTTGATATTATTATTTTATATATTAAATGTGACCATGAAGTATTATATTCTAGAATACTGCGAGTGCTTAACCTTTCACCTGGTATAATTGTGTTGTCTCCAATGTAGGGATTCATGGAAACCGAATGCTCATCCCTCGATACATAGTTTCAATAAATGTTAATAGTATATTGATTTCATTCGCAAAAGCTGTATTACCCACTTGTAATATAGGTTAATAAAATAAATGACTTATGCCTTCTTAATGTTAAGTGCTAAATTATATACAGAACCAACAAAATTCTAATTTTTACACTGCGAATAGAGAAATCGTGTGTCAGTATTGGCCATATCATATGACATTGTGTGTATTTATAGAATTTACTAAAAAGTATTAATATATTTATTTTACGAATTATAAAAAAAATATCAATCATAGAGAGACAGATTTTATAGCTGAAATTTTATTTTGGACACATATATAATTATTTCACTGAAATTAGTTGTGGATATTATATTATGTTAGTTTCGTCATAGTGATTCGCTTCTGCGGGTCGCGTTTCGGAGTCAGCCTGTGCATATTCAGCTTTTCGCAGGCCGGCATGACAGCGGCGACTGGTGATGGATAGGGTGTCACTCGGTGGTCGCCATTGTTTTTGGATTGTATTGTGCTTACCATTAGGCACAGTGCAGTTATTTTGCCGTGCTACAATACAAAAAAAAAATATGCACCGCGGTCGCTGAATGATCGCCATCTTGCTCTTTTGTCTCGTTTTGGTTACGTTAGGCTAGATTTGTGAAAAAGGATAACACGAACTTGCCTCGGGCGAGCGCGGTGCATTTATTACGAAACCTTTCTAAACCAAGTATTTAACTTTTTTTAAATAACACAAATAGGGTTCAACAATAGTTTGAGTATATAAAAAGCAATAACTGGCGGCGATCTGAGACTGGGTGTATGGTACGGTCTCTGAACAATATTGTAGACATATCCAAGAGTTTTTATAGAGACTTCAAAAATTACTAACTGTAAATAAAACTATTTATAAAAATATATTTTTAAACAAACCAATTTATCAACAGAAATATTACTAATCTTTATATATATATAATACTTCTGTCTGTGTGTATGTGACTGAACTCCTACTGAATGCCTGGACAGATTTTGTTGAATGTTTTTGTGTGTGTTAAGGTGGATTCAAGAATGGTTTAGATTCACAGTTGTACCTTGTAGGTGGCGCTGTGGTAGAACAATACTAAATTCTTCCCCGAAGTATGTGATCTTAAAATTCGGCAGCGTAGTTAGAGAATAAAGGAACATTCTTTATCAAAATCGGTTAAAAATGGTACAATGATTTATCAAATGTGAAAATAAAGAAATAAAAATTACAGGTGATGTATGCTGGAACACAGAGGGCGCTGGCAGCAGCTGTCGGAGCACCTCGTCTGCTAGAAGTCAGAGAAATAGACGAGCTGACATCGGAATGGCTTAATGAAAAACTACAGAAGTAGATGCCACTATAACTCACCCTGAAGCCAACATGTGACAATATTGATATATTTATTTCAAGTGGGTGATATAAAATATATACAGTTAGAAGTGTTATCATCTCTCAAAAATATTTACCCTGAAACTAAAGTCAAAATTACTAAACTTGCCACAATTTCTTAAAAACTGCCCTAAAACGAATTTCTGCTCACCTCTTTTATGCACAGAACAAATGCAAACTATGTAGTTATCGTAGAGTATTATCACTAAAAATCCATAGACAGACCTGAAACTAAAGTCAAAATTACTAAACTTACCACAATTTCTTAAAAACTGCCCTAAAATAAATTTCTGCTCACCTCTTTTATGCACAAAACAAATGCAAACTATGTAGTTATCGTAGAGTAAGATCACTAAAAATCCATAGACAGACAAAATAAAAATCTTCTGTATATGCTTAACATTAGCGAGAGTTATTTGTATGGAAAACCCCCCTAAGTTTTGGAACTCTGTACAATTATTGATGCTATGTATTGGTGCAATATGGTTAACTCGTGAACTGTTTATCCCAATAAAGAATTATATAATCGTATCAGTGTTTGATGTGAACGCTGAACAACCAGCAGTATACCTGACTCTCTTATGCTCGTTACCAAATTCAATTTAAATGTGTGAGACGCACTATCTCATTTTCATGATATATCCAATACGATGAAACGTAAAGTAGATGATTACTATACAGGTTGAAAGGTTAGACAGTAGCAATAATTATGGAGGATACTATGCACTCGATTCTCGTCCTAAATCAATTTTCAAAATAGGTGCTTAATATTTGACCTAATTATCTAGAAAAATACGAAAATTATACGCAATCCTCTACGCTAGGTTTATTACGATTGTGTTTTAAAAGTCTTAGAACAAACTGTTACTTTTCTCTTTGTTATTTATTAATATTTGTTTTGATATTATTATTTTATATATTAAATGTGACCATGAAGTATTATATTCTAGAATACTGCGAGTGCTTAACCTTTCACCTGGTATAATTGTGTTGTCTCCAATGTAGGGATTCATGGAAACCGAATGCTCATCCCTCGATACATAGTTTCAATAAATGTTAATAGTATATTGATTTCATTCGCAAAAGCTGTATTACCCACTTGTAATATAGGTTAATAAAATAAATGACTTATGCCTTCTTAATGTTAAGTGCTAAATTATATACAGAACCAACAAAATTCTAACTTTTACACTGCGAATGGAGAAATCGTGTGTCAGTATTAGCCATATCATATTGTGTGTATTTATAGAATTTACTAAAAAATATTAATATATTTATTTTACGAATTATAAAAAAAGTATCAATCATAGAGAGACAGATTTTATAGCTGAAATTTTATTTTGGACACAATTATTTCACTGAAATTAGTTGTGGATATTATGTTAGTTTGCATTACTATTTAAGATATATAGTGGGAGTTTTTAACTGAATCTTGGAATGCCATATAGTGGTCTTTATATTTTATCTATAATCTTGTCTTAGTTGACACTATTTCTTTTTTTAATGTCATTGGTGACAAACGAACAGGTGGGTCACCGGATGTTAAGTGATCATCACCGTCCATGGACACTAACAACACCAGAGGAGTCGCAAGTGCGTTGCCACCATTTGGGGGAAGGGTTAGGGGAGGGAAAGGAGAGAGGGGAGGGAAGGGGAGGTGAGTCTCCGGCGCTCTCACCGACCGAACGAAACGCAAATATGCAAGCACTGTTCCTTCACGTCGGTGTTCTGTGAGAGGGTGGTACTACACCGGACGAGCCGACCCACTCATGCTGAAACCAGTAAAACTATATTGTGTAATGTTGGTGGTGCTTTACGTAATATAGATTGAATGTTGTACACAGGTGAAGTGGATCGGAAATAATATCACGGAGTTTGGATTCTGACTTGCCACAAAAACTCCCAGGAAAGTTTTAACAAGATGGCCACCATCTTGTTAGTTCATTGTAATTATATCAAGAAACTTGTAATATCTATACTCACTTGACAATGGCAGTAATAGTCTACTAGAATAATGGTTGCCAAAAATAAAATAGAAGAAGATATATAGTGAATCCCCAATTTTTAGGTTATGTTGCCTAAAAACCTAACACCTTTTTATTGACCTACTTTTACTTATTAATAATATAAAAGACTTAATTTATAAGTTATCATTCCAAATGATGCATTTATACTCTCTTGCCTATAGCATTTGTTTGATATATTTGCACTAAATAATTTATTTTAAGTTAATAAACCTTCACAAGGATTTAATGAAATTATTTACTACTACTAACTGTGCCGGCGACTTCTTACGCGTGGGACCGTATGTAAAAAATAGTGATTAATAAAAATCATGCATTTAGAATGTATTAAGTCAATTTACTTATATACTTGTATCTCGTAATTACGCCGCGTCGTCATTAAAATTACAATAACTTTTGATAGATTGGACCGATTGTAATGAAACCAAGACTAAGTTACTGTCCTAAACAACACGATTATTCTCATTCCTTAATTTCTCTTCATTCATTTCTTTCTTACAGTTATAAAATGGAGCACAGCGATGGCAGGACATCCTTCCCGATGTGTTTTATATTCTACACGCCCAGAGATGCTCATATGGAGTTACAGGTGGGGAGAATATAATTCCTAATTTTGTAATACTTTGTCCATTTTTTATTTGTATCTTAAACTCGATATCTTCCTCAATTGTGAACCCATTACTTAAATTTGAAGAAAATATTTAACCTGACGGACTTCAGATATATCATTAGGTAGCGCAAATATTGATACTTTTTATTTAATTTGGTTAATTTAATAGGTTTTTTATGTTTCGCTTTTTAGTGCCTTATTGGGTATTCATATTGAAGTCGAATTATTTTATTTTTGTATTTTTTTATTATTTAAACCTTGATACATATTTTTCGCATCAATAAGGTAGAATAGTTATGAAAATAACGACATTTTTTATATCTACTTGGTAGATGGTCTCAGGTATGCCCGTAGTATTCACTATGGGCAAGACTCTTAGACCCTTCTCGAATATTCTTTTAACCATATACGGTGTTATTACAAAAAAATTAAATACGTATTGAACCCTTGCTTTAAAAAGGTCTCGTATTAAACTGTAACTGTAAGGGTGTAAGGGGTGTCGAACAACATCTAAGACTTGAGACACTCAAGCCAACCTCACCTGCCCGTGGTGCACCCTGCTGAATAACTAACGAGGCAATGGCGTAAGCGGGGTGGTAGTGTTTTACGGCCTGACTGGGTCGCAACCACCATGTATATGGCGAAAAAATCCGTCATAGTGATTCGCTTCTGCGGGTCGCGTTTCGGAGTCAGCCTGTGCATATTCAGCTTTTCGCAGGCCGGCATGACAGCGGCGACTGGTGATGGATAGGGTGTCACTCGGTGGTCGCCATTGTTTTTGGATTGTATTGTGCTTACCATTAGGCACAGTGCAGTTATTTTGCCGTGCTACAATACAAAAAAAACATAAATTTATCCAAAAGAACTAAATATAAACAATACAACACAGGTTTATTCAAAGATCCTTTTTTTTTAAAGGATTAACTTTAGTAGAGACATTTTATGGAAATAACTAGCTGACCCGCGCAACTTCGCCTGCGCCAAATCGCTTATCCACCGGTTCCAATTGTATTTCCAAACACGAAAAACCAAAAAAAAACTGGGTGACTCCCACCGTTTCCAATTGTGAAACCAAACAATTCAGGGACTCACTCGAACACATACCTAGTTGGTTTAGCGAATGACTTACGCATGTGTAGAAGAAATTTCGATGAGGCGTACGTAGCGCCATCTGCTATTCAGCAACATCAGTAATTATGTTTTGCTTGAAATACGAACGACTGTTGAATCTTTTGGATATTGTTCATACAAAAATACTAAACTCGCGTATAAAAAATGGAAGGGTGTGGTTAAGAAAAAAAATGGGATTATTATTATTTTTAGAGGGCAAATAAAAATTGTAAATTTTAAAAAAAAAATCTGGATTCGGACATCATGATCACCTACAGATATAAAATATACTTTACGACCTATTCTCATACCTACCAAATATACATTTAAAATGTCATAAAAATCGGTCGAGCAGTTTCGGAGTAGTTTGATGGCCTTAGGCCACCCTAGAAGTTGAAAAAAATAGGCTTTTTGGCGATTTTTTTTCAGAAAAACTACAAAATAAATTAAGATAACAGAAACGTGATTTTATTATCTATATCAGTGACTGTTTACAATATTTTTTGAAGCGATTCATTACAAAATGGCGTCTGTGCAGCGTTTTTCGACGACGTCTTTTTTTTTCGGGGTCTACACCGGACTAACAGCTCCTGTAATTTTTAAAATAATAATGAGCAAATGAATTTCCCGATTATATATAGTAATTGCTATAGAGGAACGTAGGATTTTTGCGATATATTGATTGTTGGCCAAATAGCGCCCTTCTAAAGTGAAAAGTGACAAACTTGTCTGAAAAATTGTCAGATTAATAACAAATGAACTACGCAATATACAAAAAATCCTACGTACTTCCATAGACAATGTATATTTCAAGATATTTTCAAAATTTCAAGTTATTCGGTTGAAAATTGCTTGAGTTACGAGTCCAGCCAACTTGAAAAATACAGTATTGAGATAAACGCGTTTAAAGTTTTGAGTAGTAGAAAATCATGAATAATTTCACAGTACCTTAAATCTGCGATGCCTGCACCATACAATTGGCCTTCCAGATTATGTTCCTGCTCTTGCATTTCTTTTCTGCTTGATCTTGAAGCGATTCTTGCCTCTTTTACCCGGTCGGACAGCGATCTTTCTGCAAGCTTTATGCGCAGTTTGTCGATCTCCAGGCACATTTCGTAGCTGTTCGGGCCGATTTCCAAGTTCATTGCTTTGATTATGTGTAAAATTGAAACAAACCCGTCATTGAACAAACAAACTGAAATATCCGTGGCTACATCCAAGATTGTTTTACCACTTGAAATAGATTTCGGGGCCAATTCCCACACAGATACGATAGATACAATAGATACGGTTTTCTCTTCTTCCGCAGCTCTCATCATACTGTTCTTGCAAACTAGATTGGTTGCAGAGCTCATTTTTTTGACAATCTTATCGTAAAACTTCATATTCATATTCACTTATCACTTCCGATTGGCATATCTTACAAACGACAGCGTTCGAAATAGCTGAAAATACTGCGATAAAGTTAATTATACAATATCCAAACGCTGGATACAATATCCACTTCAATATCATATAAATATTCCGATTGCTTTAGTTTTTTTGCCGATGTACTGGCATTCAAGTCGTCTGGTGCTTCTAGCTCATGGCGATTCAATGGTCTTCTTCGAGATATTTTTGGTCTCTTTCTATTGCAAAACGACGACTTTATTCCTTTCTTCGCACTGTACACTACTTTATCACTCATTATAAAAACTCAATAATTATACAGGGAAAAAGAAATGGAAGTTCACAGAAATATCGAGGAAAACAAGTGTTCGTCGACTAGCGTCCTTCTCAAATGCTTGGCTGTGCCCAACTAACTAAA
>MU159560.1:79866-93542 GCA_015888305.1 Antheraea pernyi | reverse complement strand
CTTCACGTCGGTGTTCTGTGAGAGGGTGGTACTACACCGGACGAGCCGACCCACTCATGCTGAAACCAGTAAAACTATATTGTGTAATGTTGGTGGTGCTTTACGTAATATAGATTGAATGTTGTACACAGGTGAAGTGGATCGGAAATAATATCACGGAGTTTGGATTCTGACTTGCCACAAAAACTCCCAGGAAAGTTCTAACAAGATGGCCACCATCTTGTTAGTTAATTGTAATTATATCAAGAAACTTGTAATATCTATACTCACTTGACAATGGCAGTAATAGTCTACTAGCAGACTGGTTGATAAAAATAAAATAGAAGAAGATCCCCAATTTTTAGGTTATGTTGCCTAAAAACTTAAGACCTTTTTATTGACCAACTTTTAATTATTAATAATATAAAAGACTTAATTTATAAGTTATCATTCCAAATGATGCATTTATACTCTCTTGCCTATAGCATTTGTTTGATATATTTGCCCTAAATAATTTATTCTAAGTTAATAATCCTTCACAAGGATTTAATGAAATTATTTGCCGGCGACTTCGTCCGCGTGGGACCGTATGTAAAAAATAGTGAATAATAAAGTCATGTATTTAGAATGTATTAAGTCAATTTACTTATATACTTGTATCTCGTAATTACGCCGCGTCGTCATTAAAATTACAATAACTTTTGATAGATTGGACCGATTGTAATGAAACCAAGACTAAGTTACTGTCGAGGATATGTTTTATGCTGGTACAAACATACAGACATTTCTAAAACTGATTGAAATGTACTTATTCGAAATAATAAATAAATAATAAAAAAAAAAAATAATCGAAAAGTTCAGAAGTTACTGTCGATGATATGTTTTATGCTGGTACAAACATACAGACATTTCTAAAACTGATTGAAATGTACTTATTCGAAATAATAAATAAATAATAAAAAAAAAAAATAATCGAAAAGTTCAGACACGTTCGTTTTGCATTCTTATTATAAGTATAGATATAGTATGATATAATATTCGTGCCAGAAATGTATAAAAATTGTGATTCGGACTCACAATATAGAAGAAATCGAATCTTCCAGCACAAATCATCATTATTCATGTCGATTCAAGTGCATTTTCAAAATTAAATATATGTCGGGACAGCGATAAAATGACGATCATGTAGTGGTGTGACGACGTCCATAGTGACGTCATGGTTATGATTTGATCGATCGATCCACCAAGCATAATTGAATAAAACGTTAATCGATATAGAAACACAACACTGACTACGACGAATTATCCGTAGGTGTGACTAGCCCAATTGTTTGAGCGAGTATATCCAGCATCTAGTCATCGGTCGCCTTTTAAGGCATCAAGATAAACAGCCGATGATAGCTCCAACCAATAGCGTTCGAGGTCATTGGTAACACCTCCGATATAGACAATAGCGCGGTATCGCAGATCGGTAGTGGCTCCCCCGATATATATTTCTAATTTATATTAACGTTTTCTGAACATTATTTAAAATTAATTATGTATGTATATATATAAAAAAATGTATTAATTGAAATTATACAATAGATCTCAAATGTATTCTTAAAATAAAATTCATTTTATATAAATGACTGTAACAATGCACCGAGTCGAAGTCTTTCTTTCGGATATAGAGTTTATTTAGTTGACTCAGTTTTGTATTTCACAGAGTTGTAGTTAGGTGTAATTTTGGGGGTCATTGTGAGTACTTGTAATTTCGATTTACATATTTTAAATCGTTTATAAAGATTAATGTAAATTTGTTGGTAATATTAACTATTTGTATATCTTATTTTTTCTTAATCGGCTTTGAATATGCCCTACATGAGAAAAATTAATAAGTATATACAGCATTTCAAAGTATGTCCATCAATCTGTAGGAAATTTATACGTCGCCCCTGTAGCTAGAAGAGACTCGAGAAATGCGCTAATAATCTTATAATTAGCATTTACCCACGGCTTCGTTCACTTTTGTTTAGACTTTACCTATCCCTTGGGAATGGTACTCTTTTATGTATGAAATGTACCTTATTCTCTACGTGTACGGAAAGTTATATGTTGATTGATCAGTTGATTAGTTACGACTTATCAAACAAGCAAACATATTAGGAAGTCTTTTATAAAATAGGAAATTCGAGACGTAGGTACACAATTCAATAAAAAAGGTGTTCTTTCTAACTTTTTATTAAATAAAAAAAGCACCAAAAGGTAAGTTATAATTGTGACTAAAATTATCAAATATCAATTACTCATGATCAGATATCAATTATCGCGAAATCGGTATGATTTTAACTTGAAATTCGTGAAGATATATATATTATTAGCATTTACCTATATGATTGTACGTAATTTTCATCTAAGTCATGAGTGATTTATTTAAGTTTTGTGACTATTTTCACATAGTAAAATAATATACAAATCAATATAAAATTTTAAAAAAATCTTAAGAATATGTATACAGAACAAGTATTATTGTAGTCAAAAATTGTAAATAAAAAAAAATGTTACTTTGGTATTCCAAAATCGTATATAGTTTTAACAATATATCAGGTATCCTCCTAAATATTGCCCCCCTTAATTATAACTAAGTACGACCCTGTAACGACGCCATGTTCTATGTAACATAGTATTAATAACATTATGTATATAAATTTGTATGACATTTACAAATAATTGTATAAAAATATTATAATAAAATGCATAATATAAAAATATATGTTGTTTTTTTTATTGTCTGCTGCGGAGTGGTCATTTTACCTAATTTTTAAAACTTTTAAACATGCATACGTCCTTGTAGGTTTAGAAGCGATGGCGGCTTAAAATAAATATGGAATACTAAAGTCGATGCATTTTAAACCGAGCCGTCGAGCAATAAATGTCACTGACAGTAGGAACGTGCACGCAATGCAACCCGTTATCGATACTCAGCTACCTGTGCACGCGGGTTCGATGCCTCATCGTGACCTTCATTAGCATTGACTGACTCCTGATTGGTCGTTACAATGATTCGATATAATTCGATATCGATTGTACCTATCCCGCTATTGATACGCACCTCTACAATTCTTTCGCACATCACTACACCTCTCCATAAGATCTGTAAGTGCAAGCGAGACAGACAGATAAATATGGTTTATGACCCGAAGCCTCAGTTCATTATAGCTATATACTAACTATAGCTGTTTGTTGCTAGCCGTTTTGTTTGCGACAAAGAATTATTTGAATAATCAATATTAGTGTGGTATTTGTTTTTCGAATTTACTACGTTATTGACCTAGCAAGGTCTTAACAGCGTCACCGGATTACTAAGGCGAGCGCTTAAGGCACTCAGCCGATTTTATTTGACAACTAGCTCAAGGGTGCACAGCACACCTCGGTTTGGGTTGTTGCCTTATCAGGCATCCAATTCGCGACCTATCTTTTTTTTTTAACGTGGTGAATTCCCTTATAGATACGCCACCCTCCCGGGAGAGTTATTTCACTGAAATTAGTTGTGGATATTATATTATGTTAGTTTGCATTACTATTAAGATATATAGTGGGAGTTTTTGACTGAATCTTGGAATGCCATATAGTGGTCTTTATATTTTATCTATAATCTTGTCTTAGTTGTGGGTCACCGGATGTTATGTGATCATCACCGTCCATGGACTCCCCTCAAACACAGGCTGGCAACGCACATGAGATAAAAACATATTTGTCGTATGTAAAACATATCTTTACTTATTTTTTAATCTTCCGACTTTTCGGCGTCACACAAATCAACGCAGCCGATCTTATGGACGTTTTCTAACCACAGCTTATATAACCATGCTGAAATGTCGAGTAATTAAAAAAAGTTATTGAAGATCCCACTCATGCTGAAACCAGTAAAACTATATTGTGTAATGTTGGTGGTGCTTTACGTAATATAGATTGAATGTTGTACACAGGTGAAGTGGATCGGAAATAATATCACGGAGTTTGGATTCTGACTTGCCACAAAAACTCCCAGGAAAGTTTTAACAAGATGGCCACCATCTTGTTAGTTAATTGTAATTATATCAAGAAACTTGTAATATCTATACTCACTTGACAATGGCAGTAATAGTCTACTAGCAGACTGGTTGATAAAAATAAAATAGAAGAAGATCCCCAATTTTTAGGTTATGTTGCCTAAAAACTTAAGACCTTTTTATTGACCAACTTTTAATTATTAATAATATAAAAGACTTAATTTATAAGTTATCATTCCAAATGATGCATTTATACTCTCTTGCCTATAGCATTTGTTTGATATATTTGCCCTAAATAATTTATTCTAAGTTAATAATCCTTCACAAGGATTTAATGAAATTATTTGCCGGCGACTTCGTCCGCGTGGGACCGTATGTAAAAAATAGTGAATAATAAAGTCATGTATTTAGAATGTATTAAGTCAATTTACTTATATACTTGTATCTCGTAATTACGCCGCGTCGTCATTAAAATTACAATAACTTTTGATAGATTGGACCGATTGTAATGAAACCAAGACTAAGTTACTGTCGAGGATATGTTTTATGCTGGTACAAACATACAGACATTTCTAAAACTGATTGAAATGTACTTATTCGAAATAATAAATAAATAATAAAAAAAAAAAATAATCGAAAAGTTCAGACACGTTCGTTTTGCATTCTTATTATAAGTATAGATATAGTATGATATAATATTCGTGCCAGAAATGTATAAAAATTGTGATTCGGACTCACAATATAGAAGAAATCGAATCTTCCAGCACAAATCATCATTATTCATGTCGATTCAAGTGCATTTTCAAAATTAAATATATGTCGGGACAGCGATAAAATGACGATCATGTAGTGGTGTGACGACGTCCATAGTGACGTCATGGTTATGATTTGATCGATCGATCCACCAAGCATAATTGAATAAAACGTTAATCGATATAGAAACACAACACTGACTACGACGAATTATCCGTAGGTGTGACTAGCCCAATTGTTTGAGCGAGTATATCCAGCATCTAGCCATCGGTCGCCTTTTAAGGCATCAAGATACATAAACAGCCGATAGCTCCAACCAATAGCGTTCGAGGTCATTGGTAACACCTCCGATATAGACAATAGCGCGGTATCGCAGATCGGTAGTGGCTCCCCCGATATATATTTCTAATTTATATTAACGTTTTCTGAACATTATTTAAAATTAATTATGTATGTATATATATAAAAAAATGTATTAATTGAAATTATACAATAGATCTCAAATGTATTCTTAAAATAAAATTCATTTTATATAAATGACTGTAACAATGCACCGAGTCGAAGTCTTTCTTTCGGATATAGAGTTTATTTAGTTGACTCAGTTTTGTATTTCACAGAGTTGTAGTTAGGTGTAATTTTGGGGGTCATTGTGAGTACTTGTAATTTCGATTTACATATTTTAAATCGTTTATAAAGATTAATGTAAATTTGTGGGTAATATTAAATATTTGTATATCTTATTTTTTTCTTAATCGGCTTTGAATATGCCCTACATGAGAAAAATTAATAAGTATATACAGCATTTCAAAGTATGTCCATCAATCTGTAGGAAATTTATACGTCGCCCCTGTAGCTAGAAGAGACTCGAGAAATGCGCTAATAATCTTATAATTAGCGTTTACCCACGGCTTCGTTCACTTTTGTTTAGACTTTACGTATCCCTTGGGAATGGTACTCTTTTATGTATGAAATGTACCTTATTCTCTACGTGTACGGAAAGTTATATGTTGATTGATCAGTTGATTAGTTACGACTTATCAAACAAGCAAACATATTAGGAAGTCTTTTATAAAATAGGAAATTCGAGACGTAGGTACACAATTCAATAAAAAAGGTGTTCTTTCTAACTTTTTATTAAATAAAAAAGCACCAAAGGTAAGTTACAATTGTGACTAAAATTATCAAATATCAATTACTCATGGTCAGATATCAATTATCGCGCAATCGGTATGATTTTAACTTGAAATTCGTAAAGATATATATTATTAGCATTTACCTATATGATTGTACGTAATTTTCATCTAAGTCATGAGTGATTTATTTAAGTTTTGTGACTATTTTCACATAGTAAAATAATATACAAATCAATATAAAATTTTAAAAAAATCTTAAGAATATGTATACAGAACAAGTATTATTGTAGTCAAAAATTGTAAATAAAAAAAATTGTTACTTTGGTATTCCAAAATCGTATATAGTTTTAACAATATATCAGGTATCCTCCTAAATATTGCCCCCCTTAATTATAACTAAGTACGACCCTGTAACGACGCCATGTTCTATGTAACATAGTATTAATAACATTATGTATATAAATTTGTATGACATTTACAAATAATTGTATAAAAATATTATAATAAAATGCATAATATAAAAATATATGTTGTTTTTTTTATTGTCTGCTGCGGAGTGGTCATTTTACCTAATTTTTAAAACTTTTAAACATGCATAGGTCCTTGTAGGTTTAGAAGCGATGGCGGCTTAAAATAAATATGGAATACTAAAGTCGATGCATTTTAAACCGAGCCGTCGAGCAATAAATGTCACTGACAGTAGGAACGTGCACGCAATGCAACCCGTTATCGATACTCAGCTACCTGTGCACGCGGGTTCGATGCCTCATCGTGACCTTCATTAGCATTGACTGACTCCTGATTGGTCGTTACAATGATTCGATATAATTCGATATCGATCCATAACACCTTGTAATAAAGTCACAAATGTTCAAAATATTATCTAATACTTACGATAAAATGAGCAAAGTAGTAAATTATTCCCCTCACAAATGAAAAGATAACATAAACAACATTTAGTGTGAATTCAACCTTAACACGTAATGGATAAAGTACGTTTTCCCGTTATTGTGCGTGTTTGTGAGGGGCGAGGCCAAACATTTGTATCACAGGCTTATAATCGGTAATTTTTTCTCCTTTTGTTTTTAAACAAATAGCTACACGTAAGTATACATTTACGCGGACGGCTTTTAGCTTCGATTTGTAAGTGACCCTATATCTAGTTATTGTTGATCGAAGTTGATAATACAATATTACGTATGAGAGAATACCTTTATAAACAAAGTTTTGGGGCCATATCTTTACTTATTTTTTAATCTTCCGACGTTTCGGCGTCACAGAAATCAGCGCAGCCGATCTTATGTGACGTTTTGTAACCACAGCTTATAGAACCATGTTGAAATGTCAATTAATTAAGAAAAAAGTTATTGAAGATGTGTTTTAAGTCAAAGGTGTTATCGTATCAGCGATTTTGGTAACTTATAGAAATTGTATTTACATATATTTGCTGTTTTCGATCTGATAAGTGAAAATAATTTACTTTGAACAGGTAAAAAGTGGTAACTATATATTCAAAAGGCACATACCGATGTGTTTCGTATTTTAGAAAATAACTTAAATATAAACTTAAACATTCATTCTATGTACATTTAAGCGTATTACGCCGAACTTTACCGAATATCCGAATATCAATTATTGTACATAATTGACGAAGTTTCGGTATTAAAAACCACGACAACACTATAAGTACTATCACATAAAGTTAAATACGTATTGAATACTTGCTTTAAAAAAGTTTGGATACTTACGTATTAAATGCACCGCGCTCGCCGAACGTTCGACATCTTGCTCTTCTATCTCTGATTTGGTTAGGTTAGACCTGTGAAGAAGGATAACACGATCTTGCCGCGGCAGACGTCGGCAAGCGAGGTGCATTTAATACGTAAGTATCCAAAGTTTTTTAAAGCAAGTATTCAATACGTGTTTAACCTTTTTGTAATAACACGGTACATGTTACGCTGTTAATTTTAATTCTGTTTGTATCGTATACCCATGACCTTGGCAGTAGGAGTTGTGCATTTGCTTAAATCGATTCCATATCTCATCATATCTTTATATTCCAGTTCAGCTAACTCCACAAAACCACATTTCCTAGCTAAAGCTTGTGATTCGATCGCCGTGAACACCGTCGCGGAAGCTTGTATGCCCAAGGCTTGACATAGAGGCTCCCTGAAAGAAATTTACTCAATATTATCTTAAGTATATGCCAATTCTAGCATCTACATGTGCCATCTTTCCCAACGGGTGCGGTAAAAATATTGGACACATGCCGTGCGCGGGCGAGCCGAACCATTCATGTTGAAACCAGTAATGGTTCTACCACCTTCAAAATAGATTTATCTCCTGCCAAAAAAATACCGCTAAACGAGCCTAATGAAGTTTTCAATTAAAAAAAATTACATTTTAACCTGTTTTTAATAGAGTACACTCCTTTTTCACAAGTCTAACCTAACGTAACCAAAGCGAGACAAAAGAGCAAGATGGCGAACATTCAGCGACCGCGGTGCATTTAATACTACACCTTTTTAAAGCCAGGGTTAAATATGTATTTAATTTTTTTGTTATAACACCGATGAAGTCTACAATAGTTGATTGTGAAATATGAGGAATGGATGGAGGCCTTCCAAGGTGAGGTTTTCAAGGTAATTTCTGCCTCATACTTCGACCCTGTGGAATCGACTTCCAGCGGCGGTGTTTCCAAACCAATACCTTCAAGATACGAGCGTAATCTTCTTTAAAATGCCGGCAACGCGCTTGCGACACCCGTGGTGTTGCTAGTGTCTATGTACGGCGGTGATCACTTACCATCAGGTGACCCGCCTGTTCGTTTCCCCCTATATAATATATTTAAAGAAATATGGACACATCGTACATTTCAAAACAGTAAAAGAAATATTAAAGAAAACAGTTGAGGCAGTCATAAGGACTACCAACAGGAGTGGAAGCTCAACACAATGAAATAACCGTTATCGTTTGAATGTTTAAATTAGATGTAAAAAACCTCTTTGATTTGTATAAATATAATTTATATTTAAAACAAGTAAAGAAACATTCTATGTTATTATTGGAAAAAACAGTGTAAATAACAAATATCTTCAATATTGCAAATATGTATATTATTTTTACTTGTTTACATTAATTATGGCGACCGTGACAGGACCCGAACCTGCAATCTACAAAAAAATAAAATAAAAAAATCTCTATTTTTTCTTTTTTCCAATATTAATGATTAAATTTCAGAATTTGTATATTTAAATTATTAACATTATCGTGGTCTTCATATAATTGGCACTCGGAGCAATAATTATATACATAAAAAAAAAATGAAACGTATGATGAGCTGCATTATAACAATATTACATGTACACAGGCTCCTATAAAACAAGTCGCTAGTCTGTCGCAAGCTGCTCAAGCGCAATACGATCGGTCACGCTTACTAGTATAACATGACGCGATTTTTTTATTTTATATCATAGCAGGCAAACGAACAAGTGAGTCCCCTAATGTTAAGTGATCATACCGTCCATAGCCATTTGTAACACCAGGGGAGTCGCAAGTGCCTATCTCCTCATTGCACAGGTCCGGCAGACGAGGGGGGGGCAGCCGGTGTGTACCCGGTCTGTCCCTCTATAGGTAGGAGCCCGGCGGTCACCTTCCGCCGGGCGGACCGTGGGGGCGGCTCTACAAGGTTGATTAGCTTGTACGATCCCTTGCCGCCCCCACAAAACGGTCTGTCGGTACACCGTGGGGTATTAGTCTGTGCGAGTCGGACATAACCCACCCTCTCCCCCAGGAGGGTGGCGTATTATTAATACAAATGTTTATTGTACAACACAAAAGTACATATATATACTACAATGAAACTGTGACGCTATTTATTATTTCGCGAGTTCGTGGGAGTGCGTGCGCTCAACCTCACGGCAAAAAAAATCAAAATATCCTTTATTCAATTTAGGCCCTGAGAAGGCGCTTATGAACGTCAAAGCTACTACCGGTTCGGAAAACAGCCCAGTCATCGAGAAGAACCGGCAAGAAACTCGATCTGGTTTATTTTTTCATGTCATATATTTCTATAGTAATATAAATATTCACATTCGTTATTAATGGATGCACAGAGAGGGGCGTCATTTCCAGACGTCACAATCGTTCACGTATTGATCCACCCTATAATAGCCTTTAGATATTAAAACCCGCTTGACATGGTTCTTGAACTCACTATCAGGCAAATCGGTAATGTGTTTTGGGACTTTATTATAAAACTTAACACTATTACCTAAAAAACTGTTTTTGGATTTAGTGAGCCTGAAGCATGGAATGACCAATTTGTTACTGTTTCTAGTATTTAAATTATGCTGGTCTTTTACTAGATCCAACATATCTGAATTTTTGCGGACATACATTAAATTATCTAGAATATATTGGGAGGGCAGAGTTAAGATACCGAATTCCTGAAACTTAGTCTTTAATGATTCGCGAGGCCTCATATTATAAATTGCTCGAACTGCCCGTTTTTGTCACGGCATAGTAGTATAGAGTACACAAAGGTATTTAGATTAAATTCTTACCTGGCCGCGAATAATCTAGCCCCGATATTCTGACCCCTGTGTGCTGGCAGTACGGTAATACCGCTTGACGTCAAGTACTTATCAACACCATAATGGTCAAATATGTTAACAAGGTTCTCAGCTTCAATCAGCGTACGTAATAGTTTCCTCCAAGCATCACCTCTCACCTGGAAAGTTACATTGTAATAGAATGATATTATATATAAAAATCTGTAGATACGTTACCTACATGATACTTTGACAAAACAAATGGCACGATAAAGCACACATACGTAAATTAATTTAAAATGCCGGCAACGCGCTTGCGACACCCGTGGTGTTGCTAGTGTCTATGTACGGCGGTGATCACTTACCATCAGGTGACCCGCCTGTTCGTTTCCCCCTATATAATATATTTAAAGAAATATGGACACATCGTACATTTCAAAACAGTAAAAGAAATATTAAAGAAAACAGTTGAGGCAGTCATAAGGACTACCAACAGGAGTGGAAGCTCAACACAATGAAATAACCGTTATCGTTTGAATGTTTAAATTAGATGTAAAAAACCTCTTTGATTTGTATAAATATAATTTATATTTAAAACAAGTAAAGAAACATTCTATGTTATTATTGGAAAAAACAGTGTAAATAACAAATATCTTCAATATTGCAAATATGTATATTATTTTTACTTGTTTACATTAATTATGGCGACCGTGACAGGACCCGAACCTGCAATCTACAAAAAAATAAAATAAAAAAATCTCTATTTTTTCTTTTTTCCAATATTAATGATTAAATTTCAGAATTTGTATATTTAAATTATTAACATTATCGTGGTCTTCATATAATTGGCACTCGGAGCAATAATTACATACATAAAAAAAAATGAAACGTATGATGAGCTGCATTATAACAATATTACATGTACACAGGCTCCTATAAAACAAGTCGCTAGTCTGTCGCAAGCTGCTCAAGCGCAATACGATCGGTCACGCTTACTAGTATAACATGACGCGATTTTTTTATTTTATATCATAGCAGGCAAACGAACAAGTGAGTCCCCTAATGTTAAGTGATCATACCGTCCATAGCCATTTGTAACACCAGGGGAGTCGCAAGTGCCTATCTCCTCATTGCACAGGTCCGGCAGACGAGGGGGGGGCAGCCGGTGTGTACCCGGTCTGTCCCTCTATAGGTAGGAGCCCGGCGGTCACCTTCCGCCGGGCGGACCGTAGGGGCGGCTCTACAAGGTTGATTAGCGTGAACGATTCCTTGCCGCCCCCACAAAACGGTCTGTCGGTACACCGTGGGGTATTAGTCTGTGCGAGTCGGACATAACCCACCCTCTCCCCCAGGAGGGTGGCGTATCCATAAGGAGTCGCAAGTGCGTTGCCAGCCTGTCTTTGGAGGAGGGGAGATGGGTATCCGGCGATCTCACTGACCGAACGCAACGCAACCACGTAACTGTTACTTCACGACTCTTTTTTGTGAGAGGGCGGTACTAGCCCGGGCGAGCCGAACCATTCATGTTGAAACCAGTAATGGCTCTACCACCTGCAAAATAGATTTATCTCCTGCCAAAAAATACCGCTAAACGAGCCTAATGAAGTTTTCACTTTAAAAAAAAAATACATTTTAACCTGTTTTTAATAGAGTAACACATCAAAAAAAAAAATCAAAATATCCTTTATTCAATTTAGGCCCTGAGAAGGCGCTTATGAACGTCAAAGCTACTACCGGTTCGGAAAACAGCCCAGTCATCGAGAAGAACCGGCAAGAAACTCGATCTGGCAGTACGGTAATACCGCTTGACGTCAAGTACTTATCAACACCATAATGGTCAAATATGTTAACAAGGTTCTCAGCTTCAATCAGCGTACGTAATAGTTTCCTCCAAGCATCACCTCTCACCTGGAAAGTTACATTGTAATATAATGATATTATATATAAAAATCTGTAGATACGTTACCTACATGATACTTTGAGAAAACAAATGGCACGATAAAGCACGCATACGTAAATTAATATCGTAATGCATCTTAGATAAAATGTGGAAGTAAGATGGCACATTCTTAATATCGGTAGTGAAAAAGAAATAGTTATATGTTGCTTAGATCTGCCCTTCAAAAATAAAGAATAATCAAAACAGACATGACATCTTGCTTTGTTTATATTTTTTGGTTTTGTAATTTTTGATATTTGAAAAATATTAATTAATTCGTGGTAATAGAATTACATTTGATTAAATAAACTGGTAAAAGGTTGTCTTGCATAATTTGTGCAATTTGGTGCTTTAATACATGACATGCTTCCATTAACGCTGACACGATACTGAGGTCACGTTTGCTAGCTAGCCTAGTTTTAAAAAGGCGCTGTCGAAGCCCTTAGACGTATCTACAGCTTTTTAGTTAAAATATCATTGATTTTAATGTGTGTGAGAGAGACATGAGCGAATGACAGAGACAAATATGGTATCAATTAAATTGCATTCTCAATAACGCTGCATTAAATTGTTACCATTACGTTTATTTATAGTTTACTGTAATCAGAATTATGTCCATGAAAATTCATTGTGTTGATATGGGTTTAGCGAATGATATGATACTTGGCCACTCATTTTTCGTCATTATCGTATCAGATTGATTTTAGAGGGACTGTTGCTATCATATATATTTGAAATCATATCTATACAAATAATATGATAAAGATTTGTCGTTGTGCGCAAGACGCAAAAACAATTCTAGATTTCGATCATTTTTTTATTATCACTTCTTAGATATTTAGTATTTATGTAACAAATTAGTTATTCCGTGTTTCAAGCTTAATAAGACCAATAACAGTTTTTTTAGGTAATAATTATGTTAGGTTTTATAACAATGGCTCAAGGCACATTACTGGCACATGCCGGATAGCGAGTTCAAGCACCGTGTCAAGCGGATTTTTAACCGACTTCAAAAAAAGGAGGAGGTTATCAATTCGTCTGTATTTTTTTGTTTTTTTTTTATGTTTGTTACCTCATAACTTTGGACTGGGTGAACCGATTTTGATTATTCTTTTTTTATTTGAAAGCTGGTACTTCCAATGTGGTCCCATTTCAATTTGGTCCAGTTCCGACAACGGCATCCAGTACAAAACCGTATAAGTTTTAAATTTGCATTAAGTATGTATACGACAAATAGACGAATAACTCAATATCACGCTAACCGATTTCGATGATTCATTTTTTA
>MU159560.1:53347-79773 GCA_015888305.1 Antheraea pernyi | reverse complement strand
AGTAGTATAGAGTACACAAAGGTATTTAGATTAAATTCTTACCTGGCCGCGAATAATCTAGCCCCGATATTCTGACCCCTGTGTGCCGGCAGTACGGTAATACCGCTTGACGTCAAGTACTTATCAACACCATAATGGTCAAATATGTTAACAAGGTTCTCAGCTTCAATCAGCGTACGTAATAGTTTCCTCCAAGCATCACCTCTCACCTGGAAAGTTACATTGTAATAGAATGATATTATATATAAAAATCTGTAGATACGTTACCTACATGATACTTTGACAAAACAAATGGCACGATAAAGCACACATACGTAAATTAATATCGTAATGCATCTTAGATAAAATGTGGAAGTAAGATGGCATATTCTTAATATCGATGGTGAAAACGAAATAGTTATATGTTGCTTTGTTTCTTTATATTTTTTGGTTTTGTAAATTTGATATTTGAAAAATATTAATTAATTCGTGGTAATAGAATATGAATTACATGTGATTAAATAATGAATTACATGTGATTAAATAAACTGTAAAAAGTTTTTCTTGCATAATTTGTGCAATTTGGTGCTTGCTATAGTTTTGATGCATTTCATGAAACGATCAGTACATGACATGCTTCCATTAACGCTGACACGATACTGAGGTCACGTTTGCTAGCTAGCCTAGTTTTAAAAAGGCGCTGTCGAAGCCCTTAGACGTATCTACAGCTTTACAGCTTTTTAGTTAAAATATCATTGATTTTAATGTGTGTGAGAGAGACATGAGCGAATGACAGAGACAAATATGGTATCAATTAAATTGCATTCTCAATAACGCTGCATTAAATTGTTACCATTACGTTTATTTATAGTTTACTGTAATCAGAATTATGTCCATGAAAATTCATTGTGTTGATATGGGTTTAGCGAATGATATGATACTTGGCCACTCATTTTTCGTCATTATCGTATCAGATTGATTTTAGAGGGACTGTTGCTATCATATATATTTGAAATCATATCTATACAAATAATATGATAAAGATTTGTCGTTGTGCGCAAGACGCAAAAACAATTCTAGATTTCGATCATTTTTTTATTATCACTTCTTAGATATTTAGTATTTATGTAACAAATTAGTTATTCCGTGTTTCAGGCTCAGTAAGACCAATAACAGTTTTTGAGGTAATAATTATGTTAGGTTTTATAAAAGCACATTACTGGCACCGGTTAGCTAGTTCAAGCACCATGACAAGCGGATTTTTAACCGACTTCAAAAAAAGGAGGAGGTTCTCAATTCGACTGTATTTTTTTTTATGTCTGTTACATCATAACTTTGGACTGGGTGAACCGATTTTGATTATTCTTTTTTTATTTGAAAGCTGGTACTTCCCGTGTGGTACTCTAGATAGCACACATATTCATATGTTTTATTTAATTTGGTTAATTTGATAAACTATTTATTTTCCGCTTTTTAGTGCCTTATGGGTTTTTGATTGATATTGAAGTCGGTTAATACTTTTTTTTTAAAATTTACTTTATAATATATAAAATTATACGGTGGATCAATCTGTGCATACGCTAAAAACAAATGTAACTAACATCTTCTAAAAATATATATGATGAAAAGATAAACCAGATGGAGTTTCTTGCTGGTTCTTCTCGATGATCGGATTGTTTTCCGAACCAGTGTTAGCTTTGACGTTCATAAGCGCCTTCTTCGGGTCTAAATTAAATTTATTTTGATTACATTTTTATCACGTTATCTTTCTTTGAAATAAGGTTATTAGTGTCAGCGATATGTGTTCTCTGCGCATGACAACGCAATGAATACAATGCAGTCTCGGTTATCGGCAAGTTGATAATATACATATGAGGCATATAGAATCAAAGACAGCTAAGTGCCACAAGTTCTAAAAATGAACTGAGTATGGAGCCATCTAGTCTTATTGGTTGCAAATCACCATTTAATTCCTACAAGAAATAAAATACAGCTAAAGCCTTTTAATTTTCGTTTTAAAATTGATTTTGGGATCAAATACATTTAAGTACAACCAAGTCATCAAATAAGAAGTAAAGTAAGAATAAAATACAGTTAAGGAATTATCGCATTTTTTAATTTCTTGAACTTCTCTTTTAGAGCTGATGGCCATAGGCAGGCAAAATCAACAGCCTATGCCACTCCCTAAAATTGAAACTTTGAATATAAGTAAAACTCCAACTCTGAGAATAGATAAACATTTTTTTCGTTTCCTGCAAATATGGTCTTTATGCACTTAGCTGTTTTTGATTTTATATGCCTCATATGTAGATTTTCTGGACGAAAGATATTCTTATACGCTCGCAATCCAAAGCGACAATACAACAATGAAAGCGTTCTATACTAATATTATAGCGCTGAAGAGTTTGCTTGAAGTCGCTAATCTCAAGAACTACTTGTAATATTTGAAAAATGATTTAGTGTTACATAGCTCATTTAGGAAAGCTATAGGCTATACTTATATCATCACGCTAATACAAATAGGAGTCGAGCACCAATGAAGAATATTTCAAAATCGGGGTTAACGTAGGTACGTATTATTTAAATATATTGCCACCTTCTACGTAAACGAAGTCGCTAGATAAAGTTAGCGTTAACTCAAAGTAATTATTCAACGCGAACGAAGTCGCGGGCGCTCATCTATATTAATACTAGCTGAGCCGTGCAACTTCGTCTGCACTAAATAGGTTATTACCGGTTCCAATTTTATTACCAAACGCTAAAAATCTTAAAAAATTCTAACACCCGATTGTAGCGTAAGTTATCGGGTCCAATAGTGACTCGAAACTATACTATATATAGCAAGAATATATATGGCAAGAAATGTCTTCCCGATATCCACTGGGTTGCTCCTTTGACCCTCACCTCCACGCCCCATTTACTATATAATATATATTTACCTAAATAAAACGTAATCTAATATACCTTTTTAACAGTGAAATAATTTTCAAAATAATTGATCAGTTGAGTGGGATGAAAAATTATTAATTACTAAAATGACTATTGGGTAATTGGGTGACTGTATAGTAAAATATACTAAAAAATAGGGGTTGGTATTAGAAGGGTTAAATTTTAGGATTGTTATGTATTTTTTAATGCCTCATTATAACAAAATAAAATTAAAAATATTGTTAAAAAAATAAATGTTAGGGGTGGACAACCCTTATCACTTAAGGGTATGAAAAATGGATAGTACGGAATATGCATATAAAATTTCATAAAAATCGGTCAAACCGTTTCAGAGGAGTACGGTTACTAATATTGTGACACGAGAATTTTATATATAAGATTATAAAGAGGTAAAGTTTGTGAGTATGTGACGTTGTGGGGGGTAATCTCTGGATCAATTAAACAGATTTTGAAAATTCATTTACCAATAGAAAATCACGTTATCTGTGAGTATCATAGGCTATATATTAAACCCGAAAAATGGGAAGACTTTTTCGTGGAATTCGGATTTGCAAATAAAGTCGAAGAATAAACGGTTGAACGAAAATTATTCTGTTTATAATTATAAAAACGTGTATATAACCTACAAAAGTGTACATCCAAACTGTGTAAACAACTAAACACTAATAATATGGAATTATTCGAATAAATATTTCAATGCGTCCAATTGTTCATACTTTTAGGTTAATTCCTGTCGTTATCAATATATATTGTTAATTAATTGTGACTAAGAAAGTTTCCTTGATTATTCGATCAAGATATAATGAGTCGATAAAAAATATTTTCAATCATACCCGATTCACGATTCATTCTTTGCAGAATTTAAGTTACTATTGAGTATTTACTACGACCAGAATTAAACTAGCGCGAGCAAGTGCGTGCTGTGATATAATATTTTTCATACTATATATTGCCATGCTTAGAATATACTCGAGCAATATTATGACGAATAAATTGACTTTACAAATATTTCATCTCAGTTTCATAGTAGGATTCATTTCGGAAGTTACATATCATATGCGACTGCTGTAAGACTCGTTTACCATTTTTTTCTAAATTTTTGATGACATTTTCTGTGTGTGTTCGGGTTCAAAAATGTGTTAGATTTACAATTGAATTGCCGCTACTTTCGTACAGTGTCGTACGCGCATCACCGATAAACCACTGAAGAGATTTCGATCATTTTTTTAAATTCCGAACTTGTTGTTTTCACAAAGAGATCATTTGGAATTGGCACTATAAACGGAGAGAGGGGTGATCGCAATTTGATACGATACAGAACTCACTCCTTTGACGTGTTGAATGAACATAATATTAAGTCAACAAGATTTGTTAGTCCCTGATATAGATACAAGTCGTGGTAATTTCAAAATTATTTAGATGCAGGTAAGAGAGTCGTAGTAATTTCAAAATTATTTAGATGCAGGTAAGAGTCATGGTAATTTCAAAATGATTTAGATGCAGGTAAGAGAGTCGTGGTAATTTCAAAATTATTTAGATGCAGGTAAGAGTCATGGTAATTTCAAAATGATTTAGATGGAGGTAGGAGAGTCGCGGTAATTTCAAAATTATTTAGATGCAGGTAAGAGTCATGGTAATTTCAAAATGATTTAGATGGAGGTAGGAGTGTCGCGGTAATTTCAAAATGATTTAGATGCAGGTAAGAGAGTCGTGGTAATTTCAAAATGATTTAGATGCAGGTAAGAGAGTCGTGGTAATTTCAAAGTCCGTTAAATTCTCGTTCTTAAGATTAGCAATCACATGCTAGACAACATTATCGAACGATTTTATTGCAGACTCCTTCTCCATCAAGCTCAAAAGATCGAATGGATATGTACGAAGATTATCACAAAGCATTATGGGCCCTAGTCTCTTCGTGCAAAACCGGGGGGCAATCTTGAAGCAAGTGTTCCAAGTTTTACACAGATGTGTATATGTATCGTATCGTACATCGATCGTACATCATTAGATTTGTTTGTTTTACTTCATAGACACTTAGTCCTCATCTAAAAAAAATATCACAACATTTTCGTTTAATGTAAAGTTTGTGTGTGTGAAACATAACTTGATTTTTTTAAATGTCATAGGAAGCCAACGAACAGACGGGTCACCTGATGTTAAGTAATCATCGCCGTCCATAGACACTTGCAACACCAGGGGAGTCGCAAGTTGCCAGCCTGTTTGCGGGGGAAGGGGCTTACCCCCTTTGGTAGAGGAACGAGGGGAGAGGGAAGGGAGGTGGGCCTCCGGCGCTCTCACTGACCGAACGGAACGCAACAATGCAAGCACTGTTACTTCACGTTGGTTTACTATGAAAGGGTGGTAGTACCCGGGCGAGCCGGACCCATTAACGCTGAAACCAGTAATAGTTTCAGCGTGGCTCTACCATCTACTGTGTATTGTATTATGTGTTCAACCGGTGTTTCATTCGACATTCCCAAAAATATGTTACAAAGCAAGTCGGTACGAACTAGGTTACGCTGTGCTTGTTTATACACTATGATTCGAACCAAAAACTACAATTGAAGCGATGATTGGTTAGTTGGTAGCGTCGACCACCGCGTCGAGGGACGTAGGTTCGAATCCTAACAACTAAGTTGGAGTTTTCTATGAAGGAAATATAATGATGGAACCACAACATAATGGTAGAGCTTTTTCTAAGTCCGCCTAGCTAGCTACCAACCTTAAGTTAAGAATCTGTTGTTACACACCTATTGGTATGTTCCTGTTGGTGTGGTATATTTCCCATCCACTTCACTGTGCACAATAACCAAAAATTTAGTAGGTGGTAGAGCCACGCTGAAGCTATCACTGGTTTCAGCATGAATGGGTCGACTCGCCCGGGGTAGTACCACCCTCTCACAGAAAACCGACGTGAAGTAACAGTGCTTGCATTGTTGCGTTTCGTTCGGTCAATGAGAACGCCGGATACCCATCTTCCCTCCGCTCCTCTCTTCCCCACTCCCCCTTCTCCCAAACACAAGCTGGCAACGTACCTGCGACTCCTCTGGTGTTGCAAGTGTCTATGGACGGTGGTGACCCATCTGTTCGTTTGCCTCCTATGATAAACACCACCAATATTACAAAATATAAATCCTACTCTCACCTTCTCGATATCATCTTCCTCGTCGTCCTCGCACTTTACAAGTACGATGTTAAATCCGACCAGCTCGTCCGGCTGCCCGTCGACTTCAGTAAAGCAAGCCAAGCTTACGTTGTACGAGACGTAGCCCTCCCAATTTTCTCGTATCGTTGCTATGGAAACGGGGTCTTTGTTGATACCTGTAGATGTAAATGAACTACAATAGGTTTTCTTGGTGGGATTTTAGTCTGTCATATGACTCTATATTGTGTAAAATTGGTGGTGTTTTATGTAATATAGTTTGTTTATTGTGCATAAATGAAGTGAATGGAAAATAATACCGCGGACCTTCTGAGGTGCCGCAAAAATTCCCTGGAAAGTTGTAACAAGGGAGCCACATTGACATTGGAATAATCGCACGACACTAACTTGTAATACTATTAACTACTCGACAATGGCAGTAATAATCTAAAAGATTGTTTGCCAAAAATAAAAATAAAGATAAAAAAGACTACTATAGGGCAGTTTTTGGCGAGATCCGGGAATTTCATGTAATGGATTTTATATTTCATTCATAATCTTGTGTTATTTATCTGTATATTTTGTAATATTGATGGTGTTTACCTAATATGGTAAAGTGGATAGGAAATAAATACCACGGAACATAATTTCTGGGATACCACAAAAACTCCCTGGAAAGTACCAACTAGATGGCCACCATTTTGTTATAACACAGAAATGAATCAGTACCTACTTGACAGTGGCAGTAATAATCCACTGGAAGGTTGGCTGCCAAAAATGGAAATTAATTACAATAGGTCAATAGTTCTATAACACAAAGTGTTTTTTTTATGTCAAATGGTGGCAAACGAACAGATGGGTCACCTGATGTTACGTGATTACCACCATCCATAGAACTAGCAACACCAGGGTAGTCGCAAGTGCGTTGCCAGCCTGTATATGGGGGAAAGATAGGGAAAGGAGACAGGGGAAGGGAAAGGGGGAAAGGAGGTGAGCCTCCGGCAACAATGCAAGCATAGTTACTTCACGTCGGTGTTCTGTGAACTGAAACCAGTAATAGCTACAGCGTGGCTCTACCACCTTCAAAGGTGGTAAAGGTATTATATTATAGTAGCGGGACCGGCGGGTCGTTATCCTGCCGTAATGGTAGTGTTTGACGTTCGTAAGTGCCTTATTAGGGCCTAAACTGAATAAAGTATTTTTGAATTTGACTTTAATAAAAAAAATTGTAGCCGCCTAAAAAGCTTTCCAATTGTAAGTCATAATTTTTTTAAGAAGATATAATGAGTATAGTGGGATTTCCTTAAAAGATCTCAGAGGGGCCAGGAAATTCCCAGGCGTCTTTTATCTACATTTCCAACAATTATTGATATATTTCAACTAATTTACAAAAACTTTCACAAATTTTATCTTAATGCCTTCCAGATGATCCTCCCAGACCAAAGTAACCTAGTAAGATGGGAAGAAAGCCTCTGAAAAATCTTGCTCTACTTGTGGTGAAGCAGCAGCTACTGCTAGGCACTTATTGGTAGGTTACAAGGTGCTGCTTGATAGGGGTTATAACTCACGCCGACATGATAGAGTACTTGAAATCATAAGTGAAGCAGTAAGTCTTTCAGTAGCTAGAACCCAAAAAGGATTGACCACAAATAAAAGACAAATTAACTTTATAAAGGATGGGTCAACTGTCAACTCTAAAAGCAAGCCTTTCTCAATCATAGGTACTGCACCTGACTGGACTATTTTTATAGATACGTATGACAAACACTATAAAATCCCTGAGGATGTTGGTGTTTCGTCACCCAGACCGGACATATTCCTCTTTTCTAGACACATCAAGCATATAATTCTAGTAGAGCTTATTGTACCGTGGGAAACCAACATTCCTAAAGACCACACAATCAAATTAAATAAATATTACGATCTAACTAATGAACTAAATAAAAATGGCTATGTGGTCAATTTATACGCGGTAGAAGTAGCAGCGAGAGGTATACCAGCAAAATCTCTCTATAACCTCCTGAAGGACCTTGGCCTCTCGAGAACTGCAGTAAGTTCTATTGTAGAACGAGTAACAAAGGCTGCACTATCAGGATCCTACCAAATTTGGCTAGGCAGGGCGGGAAACTCGAGCAGTGAAGTTGAGCGTTGATGCGCATCTCAAAGGGGGCCTCCTTAAACCTACACCTGGGTCGCAAGTCCTGGGAACTCCTCCGAGTTTCTCCCTCGGCCACACGATGGACCCGGCACCCGCACGGTGAATCCATGGAACGCTAAGATGTTCATCTCCCTCTCCTAAAGCTTCCTCATGAATCACTTTATACGCTGGTGAAATCCGTATGAAAATCCGTTTGGTAGTTTTTGAATTTATCACGAACAGACAGAAGGACGTGGCAGTGGGCTTTCGTTTTATATTATGTACTGATGTATGTAGCATCGAGATAACTTGATGTTAACTAGACGTAGATTCCTATAATAATATTTGAACTTTGTTTTGTTGGCCACTCCTTATATTAGTGTTACGCGGCACGCGCCAACGCTCTAGTGCTCTTTGACAAATACCGCCAAACACACCACGCCTGTGCCTAGTTGAATTATGGTGACATGACTCCTGACGTAATCTATTCTTCTAGGTAACCTATACAAAACGATTTCGTTGTTTCACATCTGCCAGGCGTCCCGTGACGGCTCAATTTTTCTTTTTAAAAACATCAAATACTTATTTAAGAACATTCTACTCGCTTTTGTTTTATTATGGCAATCTTTCGACCGTGCCCTCACAAAAAAAGCCCTGCTTTAACATATCACCGAAGTACTTAACAGCGAATTTATTAAAGCTCACGGAGCCACAAAGATAAGATAGTAATTTTATTTAAACTTACCCAAAATGTCGCAAAGTGGTTCGTCTTCTAAAAAGGTCTTCTCCATGAAGTCTAAGCATTGTTTTCGTATACTTTCATCCATGTCGCGTATCTGATACCTGGAAAATTGAGAATGAAGTTTTATTAAATACTAGCTATTCCCGCGACTACGTTCGCGTGTAACTTTTATGTACAAAACAGCGACTAATAAAGTCATCCTGAATCTACTTTGTCCATTTACTCATCAACTTTTCTCTCGCGTCGTAATTAAAATAAATAATAGTTTAAAAAAACATGCTTTCATAAAAAATCCAACTAAAAAAACAGTGACGCATGTTAATATCAGCACCTCCAGATATCAGTATTTTTATCATTTTTCTTTGTCACTTTTTACAAAAATATACATTTATTTCTAATTTACATTATTCTTAATCCAAATTTATTAAATTTTATTTTCTGTTTTTCAGTTGGAATTTTTTATCGTGATTTTTTAGTTTTTTTAAACTATTATTTATTTTTCATTTTTTAGTTAAATTTTTTTAACATTTTTTTTTCGGATTATTGCATTGTCATCGACCTTTGACAGACCTGTGCAAAGTTTGAATTAAATCTGATCGTTCAAAGTAGGACAAAATCGAGCTCAAATGGGTCGGTTACATACATACATACATACAGGTGAAGCTAATAAAAGCGTTATAATTACAATAACTTTTGATAGAGTGAACCGATTATAATGAAACAAAGACCAAAAATATAACTCGAAGATATAGTTTATGATTTTCTGTATGTTTTCATGAACGCAATATTTTAGCCGTGACGCGTGTTCAAACAGGGAAAAAGACAGACAGACATTTATAAAAATAATTGAAATGTGCCTTATTACTCATTCTTAGACATCTGTAACAATCTTTTTCACGAAAACCCTAAGAAGTACAGACATGTTAGATATATATATATTCTTTTTATATGTATATTTCTTTATACACGATGACATACGTTACCTTCGTGTTAGATTTAGGAAATTATAATTTTAAAAAGGATCACTTATTTTTTAATCATTCGTAGATTTCATTGTGTCTACGATTTGCCGTAGTGACGTCACTGTACTGTGCTACAATACTCAAACAAAATTTATATAGTACTTACATTCTGGCCGGCTTTCCATCTCTTTCTCTACCTTGAAACCGGTTCCACACTTGCCCGATAGGTACGCTCGCGGGCCTTTGCCAAGGCATATTGGTGTTTTATACTGGAATGAATAATAACATTCTGTTGGTTGCTTCGATTAACAATAACTAGATAAAGGGTCACGTACAAAATCGAAGCTAAATCCTGTCCGCGCAAAAATATATACTTATGTAGCTATTTCTTTACTAAGAAAGGGAGAAAAATGTTTTAAAACAGTTTTAAGTTCAACCTAATTACAACCATGACACCTAGTAATAAAGTCACGAATGTTCAAAATATTATCTAATACTTACGATAAAACGAGCAAAGTAATAAATTACTCCCGTCACTTACAAATGAAAAGGCAACATAAACAGTATTTAGTGTGAATTCAACCTTAACACGCAATGAATAAAGTACTTTTTCCCGTTATTGTGCGTGGTTGGCGAGCCTTGACCAAACATTTATACCACAGGTTTAAAATTGGCAATTTTGTTCAAAATTTAATATTATTTGTTAGTTTAAAGCTTAAATTATAACCTAATCAAAATGTATTTAGCTAAAGTAAGATACTCCGGCCGTTAAATTGCTTTTTCGGGTATTATTTTTGAATCTTTTGAATACACTGCAGCATTATGAAATATGCTTACATTGACTGTGTTTCAAACAAACTAAACAAAATAAAAGCTCACGTTTTAAATGAGCTGTTATTTACCTAGACGTATTTTTCGCGCCGACCCGATATCTAGTTATTGTTCAGTATGGTACATCAACGAGATCTTGCCTTTTATGAGCCGAAGTTTCTATTAGGGTGGCGCTAGTGTTAATGTTCCATTTGTGCTGTAGCGGTACCATAAGTAGATGACATATCCGTTGAAATCATTTGAATATCATTTTAGCCAGTAAATATATTAATAAAGGCAATATTAAATCATTAAAATTAATTATAAGCGTAGAAATCATGACACAATATAAGAGATATTTAAAAATATTGACGAACTGACGCTAGGTTACCATTTTCTTTCATTTCATGTTCGTGCTGTATTAAGAAGAATCGTATCTTCATTCCTAGTCATTTTAGAAAGCATTTAACCCTTTTTTGCATATACTTGTATATACAATGTTATACAATGTTCTACAATAATACACATATTACTCAACATGAGTTATGACCGTATATTCGAACTACCCAAGTCCGACCTGGGCTTCAATATTATCCCAAGTTATAAGCAGAAATTATATTTTAAGTTGTTATAAAATATTTGTTATGTTGTTATAAATAAATTTCAGAACTTGACACCAATTCTCACTTCTTTTGTCGTTGAAATCCACAATCAAGGCATATATCGTAATATTGAACTTGGCTCTCATTTCACATTTATGTTTTTGATGGGATATATCTTTCCGTATGCTATTCCGAACAGCGTTGAGGACTATTTGGCTGCCGGAAAATGTTGTCTTTATTAATGTCCATCACACCCTTACTGGTGAACCAGAATAAGGTGTAAGGGGTGTCGAATAACATCATAAGACTTGAGACATCCAAGCCAACCTCACCCGCACGTGGTGCACCCATTTTTTTTTTTAACGTGGGGAAATCCCTTATGGATACGTCACCCTCCCGGGGGAGAGGGTGGTTTATGTCCGAGTCGCACGGACTAAAACCCCATGGTGTACGTCTGCCGCTATAGTTGGGGTGGCACGAGATCTCTATAGACTTCATCGTGCCGCCCACCCCAGCGGTTGGCCAAGCAGCGAAAGCGCCGCCGCCGAGCCCCGTCTTGTTAGGAGACAGCCGGGTACACACCGGCTGTCTCCTCCGTCCGCCGGACCTGTGCAATGGGAAGATGGGTCCCCCGACCCATCCTCCCCGGTCCAGCTACGGTGGGAGGAGGCGATCAAGCTGCCGCCTCCTCCTGCCTGTCCTCTGTTCCCTGCTAAATAACGAACGAGGCAATGGCGAAAGCGGGGTGGTAGGGTTTTATAGCCTGACTGGGTCGCAACCACTATGTATATGGCGAAAAAGCCCGTCATAATGATTCGCTTCTGCGGGTCGCGTTTCGGGATCAGCCTGTGCATATCCAGCTTTTCGCAGGCCGGCATGACAGCGGCGACCGGCGATGGATAGTGTGTCACTCGGTGGTCGCCATTGTTTTTGGATCGTACTGTGCTTACCATCAGGCATAATGCAGTCATTTTGCCGTGCTACCATATAAAATAAAGTCTGACGTAACATTTAAAAGAAGCCGAGGCAGTCATATCAATGAATAATCATATAAAAATGAGAAATTCGAAATTCAAATGTAATATTTTGTTTATTTTTAATTGTAACAGTATTTAAGGCCAGACTAAGTATATTTTTTTATTTAGTTTAATCATTAATGAAACATATGATAGGCTGCAGTAACAAGCTTAATACAGAATATCAATATTACATGTACATAGGCCGCTAGAGTACGCGTCGCTAGTACGTACGGCTCAAGCGCAAAAATCACAAGTATGTTGAGGCAATTATATTATAACTAAAAGCTCTAGATATACCATAAGCGGTTCGACAGTGGCTTGTTAAAACTTGGCTAGCTAGGTTATTTTTTACGGCTGCCCGTCAATCCGCCCGTATTTAAGTAACATACGACTATTTCTTTTTCACCACTGATATTGAGAATATGCCATCTCGCTTCCACATTTTATCTAAAACAGTGTGGCGTTACAATAATTATGCGTAGGCGTAATTTTATGGTGGTAGAGCCACGCTGAATTACTGGTTTCAGCATGAATGGATCGGCAAGTCCGGGTTAGTACCACTCTCTCATAGAAAACCAACGTGAAGTAACAGTGCTTGCATTGTTGCGTTTCGTTCGGTCAGTGAGAGCGCCGGAGGCCCACCTCTCCTCCCCTCTTCTCCTCTCCCTCTCCCGCCCGTAATCCCTTCTCCCAAAGGGTGGCAACACACTTGCGACTCCTCTGGTGTTGTTAGTGTCCATGGACGGTGGTGATCACTTGTGACCCACCTATTCGTTTGCCACTTATGACAAAAAAAAAATTACTTTACGTACGTGTGCGTTATCGTGCCATTTGTTATAACAATATATCATGTAGGTAATGGATCTACGGCTTGTCGACGTCATCGGTGACGCTAACCATAAGTTTTTCCTACCAAAAATCGCTTAACGCGGCTAAATAAGTTTCCACTTTAATAAATACAGCGGAATTGAGAACCCTCCTTTTTTAAGCCTGTTATTAGAACCAGAATTACAAAATTCAGTTTGTAATCAAAAACATCGTTAATTTGGAATTTGCGAAAGCAAAACCTGTACCACAAATTAGTCATGTATTCCTATTCACACTTTACTACACCGAGTTGCAATAATAATTCGTTTTTTCCATATAAATAGTGTTTCGTCAATCGATACCACTTGTAAAACAAGTGTTAAGGAGTTTGTATTTTAGGTTATGGCTGAATTATGCACAAGTGACATAAATTAGTAGTTTTTTGTTTAAAGATAAACTTGGAATACTCACGTTCTGTTTAGATTTTACGTAACACAGTCTACTCCGCACTACTATTGACAAATGAATGAACAGTACTGGACAAAATGTTATCTCGATACAAACAAAATCATATAAACGCGGAAATCCAACAAAAATAGACTTTATTCGCTTACAATAAAGGTCGCTATGGACGTTAATACTGTTTGTAATGTGTTTTGGTGCGTTTCCATTGATCGATTGATTGTCACGATAATTTTTGTGAATTATATTTAAATTCAGATTTGAAATTATTAAATAACTTAAAAAAGACATAATGCAGTGGTTCAACACCTAGTCACTGCCATTAAGCAATATAATGAATGACAATGACACAGGGAAAACAGTTATATATATTTATATATATATACATTTAACTTCTCCGTTTATCAATCGACTTTTTTTATTTTTGACTAGCTGTGCCCGCGACTCCGTGAACATGGAATTTGATGTAAAAAACAGTCTTTCGTTTACTCTATCTTAGATAGTATTTATTCATTATATAATATTCAGGTTTTTTTTAAAGATAGAATTGCGTTACTTATCTACTCTTTCATCGTACTTAACTCGAGCCGTTATTCAAATAACAATAACTTTTGATAGAGTTGCCCGATTTTAATGAAACAAAGACTAAATGTTACACAAGAATATGCTTTATGATTTGTTTTTTGGAAGTGTATTTGCGAACGCAGTGCAGTGCATTTCCAAACAAACAGACAGATAGACCTTTCTAAAAATGATTGGAATGTATTTTTTACTTATTCCTAGACACCTGCAACATTTTTTTTTTTTCAAAAGTATATTAAGTAGAGACGCGTTAGATTTACATTGTTATTGTATGTGTGTTTTTTTTTCTTACCATCGAGTTACTCAATCGCGATACTTACTCAATCTCCAGTATATGCTTCAATATAGTCTTTATCATTTATAAAAAGTGTGTGTATGTGTGTGTGTGTGTAGCTTACACGCGGTAGATGTGAAACCTTTACAAAGAAAGCGAGAAGAGAGTAGGCACTATTCCCGCTCTACCCGACATAGTGCTTTTTACCCCGAACACTTTTCGTTGCACAAAAAGATCACGGATCAGAAACTGATAGACCTACCATAAAAAGTTTTACTAAAAAAACGTCAAAGCATTCATAAGGATTGCCGACAGAAGTGAAACTCAAAACAATGAGCGAGAACCCCACTTATTCTTTTGAATCTTTTAATTAAGTCTAGTATGAAATAAATTTCATAATTTGTAAATTGAAGCTGTCATCATTTCCCATTTTCACATTTTTACACTCCGAATAATAATAATATTGTTAGCAGAGACTATATTAGAAGTACCCGATCTCACATGCCATTGGTCAAAGTTATCGGTCGATCGTACATTGGCTAAATGGTATAAAAGGCGAGTTAGTCGAGGCATGGGAGAGCATCGGCTGAGTGCCTTAAGCGCTCGCCTTAGTAGTCCGGTGAAGCTGTAGAGGCCTGTATAAGCCTGTAAAAAGAGGCCTGTAAAAGGCCAATAGCGTAGTCAGTTCGAGAAAAAAAAAGGCATGGGAGAGATTCTCGCTCAGACAGTTGAGCAAGTAATGTATACTGTACCACTGAGTCAGCCTGACATGTCACGATATGTTGGAGGTGCTGGCTTGTGAAAGGCGTAGGAAAATGGTCTCGTGCGGAGCGTCTTTGACTATTATATTTGATAAGATTTTTTAAGATAGCTAAAAATATATATATCGTGCACTCGCTATGAGAGAAAGAGAGAAAGAAAATGTGTGCTCACACCTCTCTCTCTCTTGCCCCTAAAGTAATATACGAAACGTAACTGTCTCCTTTTCTGATCTACGGCTTGTCGACGTCATCGGTGACGCTAACCATAAGTTTTTCCTACCAAAAATCGCTTAACGCGGCTAAATAAGTTTCCACTTTAATAAATACAGCGGAATTGAGAACCCTCCTTTTTTAAGCCTGTTATTAGAACCAGAATTACAAAATTCAGTTTGTAATCAAAAACATCGTTAATTTGGAATTTGCGAAAGCAAAACCTGTACCACAAATTAGTCATGTATTCCTATTCACACTTTACTACACCGAGTTGCAATAATAATTCGTTTTTCCATATAAATAGTGTTTTGTCAATCGATAACACTTGTAAAACAAGTGTTAAGGAGTTTGTATTTTAGGTTATGGCTGAATTATGCACAAGTGACATAAATTAGTAGTTTTTTGTTTAAAGATAAACTTAGAATACTCACGTTCTGTTTATATTTTACGTAACATAGTCTACTCCGCACTACTATTGACACATGAATGAACAGTACTGGACAAAATGTTATCTCGATACAAACAAAATCATATAAACGCGGAAATCCAACAAAAATAGACTTTATTCGCTTACAATAAAGGTCGCTATGGACGTTAATACTGTTTGTAATGTGTTTTGGTGCGTTTCCATTGATCGATTGATTGTCACGATAATTTTTGTGAATTATATTTAAATTCAGATTTGAAATTATTAAATAACTTAAAAAAGACATAATGCAGTGGTTCAACACCTAGTCACTGCCATTAAGCAATATAATGAATGACAATGACACAGGGAAAACAGTTATATATATTTATATATATATACATTTAACTTCTCCGTTTATCAACCGACTTTTTTTATTTTTGACTAGCTGTGCCCGCGACTCCATGAACATGGAATTTGATGTAAAAAACAGTCTTTCGTTTACTCTATCTTAGATAGTATTTATTCATTATATAATATTCAGTTTTTTTTAAAGATAGAATTGCGTTACTTATCTCCTCTTTCATCGTACTTAACTCGAGCCGTCATTCAAATAACAATAACTTTTGATAGAGTTGCCCGATTTTAATGAAACAAAGACTAAATGTTACACAAGAATATGCTTTATGATTTGTTTTTTGGAAGTGTATTTGCGAACGCAGTGCAGTGCATTTCCAAACAAACAGACAGATAGACCTTTCTAAAAATGATTGGAATGTATTTTTTACTTATTCCTAGACACCTGCAACATTTTTTTTTTTTCAAAAGTATATTAAGTAGAGACGCGTTAGATTTACATTGTTATTGTATGTGTGTTTTTTTTTCTTACCATCGAGTTACTCAATCGCGATACTTACTCAATCTCCAGTATATGCTTCAATATAGTCTTTATCATTTATAAAAAGTGTGTGTATGTGTGTGTGTGTGTAGCTTACACGCGGTAGATGTGAAACCTTTACAAAGAAAGCGAGAAGAGAGTAGGCACTATTCCCGCTCTACCCGACATAGTGCTTTTTACCCCGAACACTTTTCGTTGCACAAAAAGATCACGGATCAGAAACTGATAGACCTACCATAAAAAGTTTTACTAAAAAAACGTCAAAGCATTCATAAGGATTGCCGACAGAAGTGAAACTCAAAACAATGAGCGAGAACCCCACTTATTCTTTTGAATCTTTTAATTAAGTCTAGTATGAAATAAATTTCATAATTTGTAAATTGAAGCTGTCATCATTTCCCATTTTCACATTTTTACACTCCGAATAATAATAATATTGTTAGCAGAGACTATATTAGAAGTACCCGATCTCACATGCCATTGGTCAAAGTTATCGGTCGATCGTACATTGGCTAAATGGTATAAAAGGCGAGTTAGTCGAGGCATGGGAGAGCATCGGCTGAGTGCCTTAAGCGCTCGCCTTAGTAGTCCGGTGAAGCTGTAGAGGCCTGTATAAGCCTGTAAAAAGAGGCCTGTAAAAGGCCAATAGCGTAGTCAGTTCGAGAAAAAAAAAGGCATGGGAGAGATTCTCGCTCAGACAGTTGAGCAAGTAATGTATACTGTACCACTGAGTCAGCCTGACATGTCACGATATGTTGGAGGTGCTGGCTTGTGAAAGGCGTAGGAAAATGGTCTCGTGCGGAGCGTCTTTGACTATTATATTTGATAAGATTTTTTAAGATAGCTAAAAATATATATATCGTGCACTCGCTATGAGAGAAAGAGAGAAAGAAAATGTGTGCTCACACCTCTCTCTCTCTTGCCCCTAAAGTAATATACGAAACGTAACTGTCTCCTTTTCTATCTTCACTAACTTATATAATATCTCTGTTCCTTTCTCCTCGCCTGATATCTGGAAGTTCCTTGGGACTCTTGGCATTAGCAGATCTTGACATCTAGATCTACCTAATACAATAAAGTTAGATGATATCAATAACCACTTTACAACCACCGATAAACTGAGTGATCTAACTAAAAGTAAGACTACTGGCTACATAGCCGCATTGCCTCGTATGGACATGAGCCCATTCAAGTTTTCCACGGTTACATGTGATCAGATTAAAAAGTCCGTTCTTTCAATAAAGTCTAATGCTACGGGCTGTGACAATTTGAGTAGACAAATGATTATTACTATTCTTGACCAGATTCTTCCTATTATATCTCATGTCATAAACTTTTCTCTATCCTCTGGACAGTTTCCATCCATATGGACTAAAGCCTATGTTCGCTCTCACCCTAAAACTGCAAACCCTTCTCTTCCCAATCACTTTCGACCTATATCCATACTTCCATTTCTTTCTAAAGTACTCTAAGCATGTGTGCACAATCAACTATCATCCTTTGTACATTGCAACAATATCTTGACTTAAAAAAGACATAATGCAGTGGTTCAACACCTAGTCACTGCCATTAAGCAATATAATGAATGACAATGACACAGGGAAAACAGTTATATATATTTATATATATATACATTTAACTTCTCCGTTTATCAATCGACTTTTTTTATTTTTGACTAGCTGTGCCCGCGACTCCGTGAACATGGAATTTGATGTAAAAAACAGTCTTTCGTTTACTCTATCTTAGATAGTATTTATTCATTATATAATATTCAGGTTTTTTTTAAAGATAGAATTGCGTTACTTATCTACTCTTTCATCGTACTTAACTCGAGCCGTTATTCAAATAACAATAACTTTTGATAGAGTTGCCCGATTTTAATGAAACAAAGACTAAATGTTACACAAGAATATGCTTTATGATTTGTTTTTTGGAAGTGTATTTGCGAACGCAGTGCAGTGCATTTCCAAACAAACAGACAGATAGACCTTTCTAAAAATGATTGGAATGTATTTTTTACTTATTCCTAGACACCTGCAACATTTTTTTTTTTTCAAAAGTATATTAAGTAGAGACGCGTTAGATTTACATTGTTATTGTATGTGTGTTTTTTTTTCTTACCATCGAGTTACTCAATCGCGATACTTACTCAATCTCCAGTATATGCTTCAATATAGTCTTTATCATTTATAAAAAGTGTGTGTATGTGTGTGTGTGTGTAGCTTACACGCGGTAGATGTGAAACCTTTACAAAGAAAGCGAGAAGAGAGTAGGCACTATTCCCGCTCTACCCGACATAGTGCTTTTTACCCCGAACACTTTTCGTTGCACAAAAAGATCACGGATCAGAAACTGATAGACCTACCATAAAAAGTTTTACTAAAAAAACGTCAAAGCATTCATAAGGATTGCCGACAGAAGTGAAACTCAAAACAATGAGCGAGAACCCCACTTATTCTTTACATTCTTATTGTATGTGTGTTTTTTTTTCTTACCATCGAGTTACTCAATCTCGATACTTACTCAATCTCCAGTATATGCTTCAATATAGTCTTTATCATTTACAAAAAGTGTGTGTATGATGTGTGTAGCTAGCGGTAGATGTGAAACCTTTACAAAGAAAGCGAGAAGAGAGTAGGCACTACTCCCACTCTACCTGACATAGTGCTTGCCCCAACCACTTTTCGTTGCACAAAAAGATCACGGATCAGAATCTGATAGTCCTACCATAAAAAGTTTTACTAAAAAAAAAGTCAAAGCATTCATAAGGTCTGCCGACAGAAGTGAAAACTCAAAACAATGAACGAGAACACACTTATTCTTTTGAATTTTTAAATTAAATCTAGTATGAAATAACTTTCATAATTTGTAAATTGAAGCATTCATCGTTTGCCATTTTCACATTTATACACTCCGAATAATAATTATATAGTTAGCAGAGACTATCCGTACTATTGACTTCACATGCCATTGGTCGAAGTTATCGGCCGATCGTACATTGGCTGAATGGTATAAAAGGCGAGTCGGACGAGGCATTGGGGAGATTCTCGCCACGCTATTTTCACTTCTCAGAATCGGATTTGTATGGAAAAGGCTGTCTATTTTTAGTTATCAATCCACTCTCTAGATGGCACTGGTATATAATTTTTTTGGCAAGTTTGATAACAAAATAAGGTGGACGACAATTAATTTTGACAGTTCAAACTGACAACTTTGAAATATTTGTTGTCATTCACTTTGTTTACGTGTTATCTGTTACGAGCGTGTGCTCCCTTAAATTTTCTGACCCCCTACAAACAATTTTATCTATCTCCGGATCTACTTATAAACATTGACTCCTGCATTTACATACTTGGATTAAGATTTGCCTTACGATGAATATATTCATTACAAATAAAAATGATCAAAAACTTGTATACGATTTACGCAGTACCGCTGTATGCATACATACATAGCTATAAATGTACATTTATAACTAACACATATTAGTTCGAAAGTCATATTATAGAGGCGCTGATCGGAAAGAACGAGTGCGACCTCTATTTATATAACGTACTCTGTGATTCTCGCTCAGGCAGTTGAGGAAATTACATGCACTGTACGAACAGTAGTTCATGGTAACTATATCAGTGTTGTATTTCTGTATCGGCTAACTTTGATTTGATTGTTTCTGGTGGACTCGACCTGACGATACATCCGTATCGTGTGTGGTATATAGCTGTGTTCAGTTGTTCGTCGCAGAATCGGCTAATTGAGGTTAAAGGTTTTTATTATTATTTTTTATAAGAATTTTTAAGATAACTAAAAATATATATATCATGAACTGGCTATGAGAGGAAGAGAGAAAGAAAATCTGCGCGCGCACTGCTCTCTTGGTCTTACAGTGGGATACAGACAATAAGCTTGCACTGTGTCTTAAATATACGAAATGTAACTGGTTATGAGAGAAAGAAAATGTGTGCTCACACCTCACTCTCTGATCTCCCTCTCAACTTCCGCCTCGTCCGATTACACTTTTTTTAAACGCTCTCGTCACACATTCACCAGCATACTCCCCAAGTCAAGTGTGCGTAAAGACGTTCAAAAACGTTCTACACTTTATTATAATCGAATGTCGAGCACTGGACGACCATTAATTAAATAAATTCGTAACTCACAATAATGGAAACGGTATAGAATCGCATACGTCACGTCTCATAGTAACGTGGCACGCTCTTGCGCATTTCAATTTGTATTATGAACGTTAATTAAAGCTATTTTAAAATAATAATATCGCAGTGAAATTATATTCTTTATTGCTGCTATTTCACAGGGCTTAATGAAAACCTGCTATAATTTACATATAACTAAATTTAATTGCGCTAAATCTAGATGAAAACTAGATGACCTTGCAGTCATAACGCTTGATCACCGTATAACATTAGAAGATTGCTCAATTGATCTGAGTTTGCCCAGAACGTTATTTTTTACTACGCTATACTTTTTTTTTCTCGAACTTACTACGCTATTGACCTGGCAAGGTTTTTAGGTAACATACACAAGGGCCGCACGGCACACCTCGGCTTGGGCTGCTACCTGAGAAGTCGCGTATGACCTTTCTAAGCTATTCATACATATATTCATTAGTGAATCATACAATCGAAATTGCATGATTCACAAATGCATACGTGTATATCGGAATGAAACGATGCTACTATAACATGCGTTGCTAGTCTAACGAAAGCCGCGTAAGTGCAATACGATCGGTCACGCTTGCTAGCTTAGAGCTTATCTCCTGCCAAAAATCCGCTTAACACGCCTGTAGAAATTCTCACTTCAAATAATGATATAACTACCGTTGCTGGGGCGTGAGCACGCTCTGTTTAGAGAGACAGGCTGGTACTGATCGTTCACTGCCGTTATTTCATCGGGAGGGTCGGTAAAAATATGTCGCGGACGTCTTTTACTACGCGCAGCGTTTGGTACGGGTTCGTATTTTGCGGCGGATACCACTAACGGACTGGGATGATTAATAGTCACAGATGCTTAGGCTTTAATGTTCTTTTACAAAACCGTAGCAATGGTGTATTAGATTATCTCGCAAGTATTATTTAGATGAACGCCATCTATCTAAAACTACCAAAATTGCTATGATATTTTAACATTAGTGTTGACATTTTATTTTAGACAATCAAAAACAGATGGCAGTAAAGAGATGTATAATTTGATAATACTTTTGTCATTATACTCCGGCACTATGCCTATCTTTAAGATTAAACGTGATGTGCAAGACTTGTAACAATGATCGAGGAATAAAGCTCATGTCGCACAGTAGAATGTCTGGGAAAGCGTGATATATCACGCTTCATCATCTATAGATGATGAATAAGATAGAGATGAATAATATCCATTTTTATTAAATACAAAAATTCAACTAGGTGCAGGCGCGTTGTGTTTTGCGGCATTTATCAAAAACGTGTGGCCTTCAAAACAGTTTGAATCTTATGTTTATACAAATAGGGTTGCAAATGTTTTTGAGTATCTCGTTAATAGTGCTAAGTCGTGTTTTGCGTCGTCAGACCAACAATCGGATTTATCCTCCTACAATAAAATCAAATCAAATCACATCAAAAAGAAAAGTGCGTTGCCAGCCTGTGTTGGGGGGAAGGAGTTGAGGGAGAAGGAGGAAGGGGGGATGAGGGGAAGGGAGGTGGGCCGGCGCTCTCGCTGACCGAACGAAACGCGCAAGCACTGTGGCGAAAGCAATGGCGAAAGCGGGGTGGTAGAGTTTTACAGTCTGACTGGGTCACAACCATCATGTATATGGCGAAGAAGCCCGTCACAGTGATTCGCTTCTACGGGTCGCGTTTCGGGATCAGTTGCTTCCGGCGATGGATAGTGTGTCACTCGGGGGTCACCATTGTTTTTGGATTGTACTGTGCTTTAACGATCAGGCATAGTGCAGTCATTTTGCTGTGCTAAAATAAAAATAAAAAATTTTTTTCATTGGAATCGGGATATTTTCAATGTAGTCCCGTTCTCGTGTCAGTAGTATGTATTGGCCTTTGGATTTCGTAGATATACCAAGGAATTGCTCAAAATTGAATAAGGAATAAGGAAATTGAGAAAGGAATAAGGTCGTAATTGTAAATTGTAACACTAAATTATTTTTTTATTTGAGAGTTTGGAAGTAACAAAGTAATTGGTCGGACATCCTTTACAGCTTCAACGGACTACAAGAGTGCGCAGTACATTCCAACGACTTGGATTATAATTTACTAGCGGCCCCGGCAGACGTTATCCCTCCCTTATTATAAAAAAAATCCTGGACAAATTATATACCAAAACGTTCCTCGTGAATCACATTATCCATTGGTGATAACCACATAAAGATCCTTTCACTCGTTTTTGAGTTTATCGTGAACAGACTGACAAGACAGACGTTGAACATGACGATTGACCATTGTGTATGGTGTTAATGACTACGTCCGGTACCGCTAAGACATACCCGAGAGGCGAGACTACAACGCCACCCGGGGAACCACTATTGACCTGCGATACTGCGCTATTGACTTTATCGGGGTGTTACTAATGACCTCGAACGCTATTGGTGGAAGTTACCGGCTGTTCATTATTCACCCCGGTGTAAGACTACATTGGTGGGAGTTCGGCATATAAAGGGCAAGATGTCGCTGATCTGCACGCACTCCTATGTGGAAGTTACTGTAAGGCGAAGCTCTGCACGGATAAATAGTTACAGTGCCTTCAGAGTGTTTATTGGTGTTCCTGACTGACTGGCTGATTATACGTATTGTGTAACAATGGCCATTTAAAAAGGGCTCTATTATTCTGTTAACGATATGTCATTACGTGTTATCGCTCGTGGAGCGTTTGAACGGACTAGCCTACTCTACTTCTTAGGATAGTAGACTAGCCATACGTTCGCTACAAGATATTACTAGGTTTATGGCAATCGAACACTACATAATTATGGTGAAAGATGTCCTGGCGCATCTTTCGAATGCATTTTTATGAAGTCGGTTTTTTTTTCTTTAGAACTTGTTATTATTTGCTAGTTTATTAACTCTAATTCTCTTTGTATTATATTCTAGTTTTGTTTCTATGTAAAATTACAGTTATTGTTTTGAATGTAGTAATATATGTCGAGGGATAAAGAGGTTTTATAAAAATATGACGTCACCTTTATGTATTAATCGATACATTGACCATAACCAATCAAACAATAATAACTGAATTATTTACCTAAAATATAGTACGGCAGTACTTACTACATTGGTGTAGTGAGCATAGCGAGAAATTACCAATAGTTGTGAACAATACAACGATGCAAGTGAGCACGTTCGCAGGCCTAGTCAATGGTCGCGAGCCAAAGCCAGCCATAATCAATACTATTACAATTGGCTAATAGATAGAGTGAATAGTATAAGAATGGGTCGATATCCGCTTGTCAATAGTAATTCCTTCAATGTATATCTGTACACATTGTTTAATGGTGGTAGAGCCACGCTGCAACTATTACTGGTTTCAGCATGAATGGGTCGGCTCGCCCGGGGTAGTACCACCCTCTCATAGAAGACCGACGTGAAGTAACAGTGCTTGCATTGTTGCGTTTCGTTCGGTCAGTGAAAGCGCCGGAGGCCCACCTCCCCTCCTCTTCCCTCTCCCTCCCCTAACCCTTCCCCCAAAAGGTGGCAACGCACTTGTGACTCCTCTGGTGTTGTTAGTGTCCATGGACGGTGGTGATCACTTTCGGGTGACCCATCTGTTCGTTTGCCAACTATGACATAAAAAAAAAAATACATCTCACACTCGAACAGATAACTGTAGATAACACTGTAGCCTGTTCATAAAACAATCCTGTAAGCGGGATAAATAACGACAAAGCTCCCACTGATAGTGTCAATATAATGTTTATTTATGTGCCTTAACGTTAATTAAAGAAAAAAGACTGAATGTAATTTTGGTCTGGAAATTATCTTCAAATTTTGACGTAAATTATGATGTCGTTCTTAGAAGCGTGTACATAGAGTACGATGTTTGCAAAATCTGTAACGAAATATTTCATTTTGTAAACTCGAGCTTTAGTAAAACCAAATCGATGTTATTACAAAAAAGGTTAAATACGTATTGACCCTGGCTTTAAAAAGGTCTCATATTAAATGCAACGAGGTAGCTGATTGGTCGTCATATTGATCTTTTGTCTCGCTTTAGTTACGTTAGGTTAGACTTGTCAAAAAAGGAAACCCGAACTTGCCTCGGGCGAGCGCGGTGCATTTATTAAGAAACTTTTTTAAACCAAGTATTTAATACGTATTTAACTTTTTTATAATAACACGGAATATGTTTTGCGTATATATTAAACTACATTCGCAGTCCCGAAACAAATAGCTTCACAATGTGAACTAGGATGATGTTGATGACCACTTGAAATCTATCCTATATATTAATACATGAAGTCAAAACTTTGTCGCCATCCTTCATTTTACTCTTATGTTCCAATTACCTTTTTTCATTCTATATTCAATATTTTTAACATGACTTACATTCCCTACTTTACATGCCCTTTGAAATTAACTCCTGAAAATGTAGGTTAATCTTATAATCATTACATAGTATAAAACAAAGTCCCCTTTTTTTTTTTTAACGTGGGGAAATCCATTATGGATTCGCCACCCTCCCGGGGGAGAGGGTGGGTTATGTCTGACTCGCACAGACTAAAACCCCACGGTGTACCGACAGACCATTTTGTGGGGGCGGCAAGGGATCGAACAAGCTAATCAACCTTGTAGAGCCGCCCCCACGGTCCGCCCGGCGGAAGGTGACCGCCGGGCTCCTACCTATAGAGGAGCAGACCGGGCACACACCGGCTGCCCCCCCTCGTCCGCCGGACCTGTGCAATGAGGAAATGGGCCCCCCGGCCCATCCCCCCATGCTCGGCAGCGAACAGGCTTGGCGAGCGATGGCCTCCTTCTGCGAGGAGGTCATCTCGCAGAAGGAGGAGGCGGAGAGGGCCCGCGTAGCCGGACCTGAGGGGATGGGCCGGGGGGCCCATTTCCTCATTGCACAGGCCCGGCGGACGAGGGGGGGCAGCCGGTGTGTGCCCGGTCTGCTCCTCTATAGGTAGGAGCCCGGCGGTCACCTTCCGCCGGGCGGACCGTGGGGGCGGCTCTACAAGGTTGATTAGCTTGTTCGATCCCTTGCCGCCCCCACAAAACGGTCTGTCGGTACACCGTGGGGTTTTAGTCCGTGCGACTCGGACATAACCCACCCTCTCCCCCGGGAAGGTGGCGTATCCATAAAGGATTTCCCCACGTTAAAAAAAAAAAAAGACTCACCTACATCACTCGAACACACATATGAGATCATCTCTCTCACACACGTGCACATATATACACATGGTGGGAGGGTTTTGTATTTTTCCCTCATCGAACTGAATCGAATAGTTTAGTTCGTTTCATTCCGATATACACGTATTCATTTGTGAATCATGCAATTTCGATTGTATGGTTCACAAATGTATATATGTATGAATAGCTTAGAATAGTTAACTAGGACAGACGCGTCTTTTTCCAGGTAACAGCCCAAGCCGACGTGCGCGTGCGCCTTTGTGTATGTTACCTAAAAACTAAATCGTTTGAGTGCCTTAAGCGCCAACCTTAGTAGTCCGGTGAAGCTGTGAAG
>MU159560.1:21684-36615 GCA_015888305.1 Antheraea pernyi | reverse complement strand
ATAAACCGCCTTCGATGTGAAACACAAATAAGGCACTAAAAAGCGAAAAATAACTGAATTATTAAATTAACCAAATTAAATAAAAAATATTGATATTCGCGCTACCGAATAATACATTTGAAGTCGATTCATATCATCTACATACAAAGTTTTGGTCGACTCTCGTGTCCCATGATGTATTTCTGTATAGTATATATACATATTTTATTACCTGCAACAAATTTGAAATTTAGGTTGGCATCGACTTCTAATATATTATTCGGTAGCGCGAATATCAATATTTTTTATTTAATTTTAACAATTCAGTTATTTTTCGCTTTTTAGTGCCTTATTTGTGTTTCACATCGAAGGCGGTTTATATTTTTTTGGAAAAAAAAAATTATTTCTCCATTTTTAGTGTCCATAAATATATCTGGTTTCTAATGGGTATAATAAATCGGTTCCAATTTCACGAAAATACATAAAAATGAAGTGGATGAAAATCAAAAAACGATTTTTCACCCCCTTAGGGATTGAATATTTTCTTCAAATTCAAACATTCAAACATTCAAACAGACCACATCTGAATATAATCGATTCAAATAAAAAAAGAATCATTAAAATCGGTTCATAATTGACGGAGATATCGATTAACATACATAAAAAAATACACACGACCGAACGTCGTAACCTCCTCCTTTTTCGAAGTCGGTTAATAATAATGTAAAAATATACACAAAGTAAAAAAAAAAATTTGTAGTAGATATTCATCAAAAAGTTGTTATTTTAATTGTACATACACAAACTTTATTTTTATATTACGTAATAGAGAACAAATAAAAAATTGGAAATTGAATAGGAAAACAAAATAAACTTTGAAAATGTTTGCGATGGAAACTTACCACGTTACCATGGCAACGTATATAATACTAACGCTAACGAAATTTCTCAAAAGGAAAAAAGTGTCCGGTTTTGAAACATTCTTCATTGGTGCTCTGCTTCTATTGGTCTTAGCGTGATGATATACAGCCTATAGCCTTCCTCAATAAATCAACTTTTTAAAACGAAGGATTTTCTCAAATCGGACTTCCTGAGATTATCGCGTTTAACCAAACAAACAAACTCTTCAGCTTTATATATCAGTATAGATTTTTTCTCTTTGTATACCGACAGTGAGCTTTATATAATGCCGAGCTGCATAATAACAATTAGTCTAATATTTAAAACATAAATCTTTGTTACCAGACATTGTGTTTTTGCAAGAATTATTGCAGAAGCAGTAGCAGCGGCAAGAGAAGCACGAATGTGTGCAGTTTATAAAACTCTTACTTTTACTGTCAAAGGGAAAAATGAATTTTCTGGTAGGATTGATGATCATCGGAACCGCAAGGAATCCTCTGAAACCACAGATATGAAAATAATTCAAAAAGTAGACCTTTGAAAATATAGTTTTCTTTTTTTTACTGTAAGGTCATTTACTGCTGAATTACAGCATTTTATTAAATACAGTGAAACTTGGTTAAGTGGGACCTGGATAAGTGAGAAACCTCCATAACTAAAACTCATGCTGAGGTCCCAACACTTTGGCACTGAATTACCTCTGTTAGTGGGACGAGGTAAACCTCTATACCTGGGATTTTTTCTTTCGATAGTTACCTCTATAACTGAGACAGCGAGTAAATTTTATATGCATAAACCTCTGTAACTGAGATAACATTGTTTGTTTGTTGTTGTTGTTTGTTGTTGTTTACGTGTAAAAACGAGGTTGAATATTTTTGTTGATTACATTTGTATGATTACCTTTAAGTACATACTATTTTTTTTTTATTAAAACTCATTTACATACATAACACGTTATTTTATTTAATGATCGCACCTGTATAACCTGTATTCTCACCTCTATTAATGGAACCCTCTGTAAATGAGACAGATATTTATTTATACCTGTATATCTGAGACACTGAGTAAGTGGAATACCTCTATAAGTGAAACGACATTGCAGGTCCCTTGATGTCTCACTTAACCAGGTTTCACTGTATAACCAAAACAATTGGATTTTTTTTAAATATCTTTTTGAGATGGAAATACTTTGTGTTATTAAATCAGAATTTTGTTCATAGTATTTAATTTCGCCTTCGAAGCCTTAAAATCGCTTCAGAACATTTAAAATGTATAGATTATTTTGATATTCATACCATAAAAGTATCTGTTATCACGTGCGTATGTAAATACAAACATTCTTTTTGTAGATTTCACGTAAATGCTGAGAAACTTTTTATTATAAAGTTATAGTTGTGCATTAAGGCTCGTAATTAGTGTTGCTAACTTTATTTCATAAAAACAGAGTATACCAGGTGATTGTTTAGACAGTAGCAATATTTCTGGAGGACACTCTGCACTTGATTATTGTTCTTAATCAATAAAAAAAATTGGTGCCTAATATTTGGCCTAATTTTCTAGAAACATACAAAAATTATACTCAATCCTCTAAGCGTCTATGTTAAAGCACAGAGTCAATGACCGACAGGTGACGTGAAAGTGAAGCCAACCAACTAACAAAGGCTAATTGTTCGAAGTTTGAACAAACAAAAGGGTTTACTGTCCGTTTTATTATCGAAAGTTAGTATCACCAGTCATTCAGCCTAGTTTTATTTAAGTTATTATATATCCATACTTTTGAAATTCTTAGAACAAACTTTACCCAAGGTTCTCTCTGTTGTCTATTAGTATTTGTTTTGATGTTATGTTAAACGTGATCATGAAGTGTCAGAGTCTAGAGTACTGCGAGTTTCTAACCTTTTACCTGGTATAGTATGGTTGGAAACTATAGTTCCATTTAATTTAGATAAAACTCTTTGTTACTGTGATTCAATTATTTAATTTAGGGTAAGCTTTATTGACTGACCTATATTGATCAGTGCTAGTGGAAGTTCGTTTAACAAAGGATTAGTAAATATCCAATACTTATATTTGATCCTAGTATTACTTGTAAAATTGCATACATCCTGTATAAAACTTCGTAATATGTGGACTCATTGCCTGGAACTTAAAAGAAATTAACTCGTAACCACGATCTTTAATATAGTAAGTTAATTGAACAGTAAAATACTAACTTCTTTGATATCCGAGTCACTATCATTAGATATTGATACGATAATTTATAGCCTTTCAATGGTATTTACGAATTCATATTTATTTTTCTATATGTAAATGTTCTTTCTGTGTTTATTGATATTTGTATAACGATCGACTTGTATTGTAATAAAATTTTATGTATGTAAAACAATGTGTATTAATTGCAATTAGTATTATTATTACTAATAAATAATATTTTGTACCGAACAGTGTCGTAAAATATCGAATAAAATGTATGATGTCAAATGGTTAATGTATGGGTAAAAGGTGCCGCAATTACGGCATACACCACATACTAACTGTAAGCATAAAAATGTGTGTCACCGGGGAGTGCCTATCGCGCCAACGTTGGGGTCGGTCGCGGGCGTTAGCTTGCTCTTGATGCGATTTTTATCTCGTACTTGCTTTCAATACTCGTCAGTCAATTCGCGTCGTGTTTACGAGTCCACGTTATTGCGTTGAAAGCTTTAAATTCAAAAAGGCGGTCCCCGTCTCTCTGGCAGGGATATTTAATGTCTTCCCCCGCTCCTCTCCTCAGGCCCTGGCATGGCTGAGCCCGGTTCCCATGAGCGCGAGCTTTCACGCTTCCGCGGGTTCGAATCGGCGTCCGGATATTCTCATTGAGTTCGATCGCTTCTGTAGCAAAGTCCATAACTATATCACCGGTAATCCCCCACCACAGACCCAGCCAATCCAGTCTTGTCATGAAGTATTCATTCTCTCTGCTCTCGCAGAAGAATCCAACTGCTGAAGAAGCAGATATCCTCCCCGCTCCCGTCGCAGACGAGGAAAACTTCGATATAGAGTTGGACTTGGCGAACGGTGGCTTCACCACCATCTCGCGCCACCGGCGCCATAAATGAGTGCGCCCCCCCGCGAACCCCTGCCCCGACAGTGAAGGCGCTAAGCCTTCAAAACTGCTGATCGTTCTGGACCGCACCAAGGAAGGAAAGAAAACCTTTAAGCTCTCGACCCTTTGCGGCCTCTCCAGCGTTATCGTCGACATCAGTCCAAGCCGAGATGTGCCGTACGGGTGCAGTTGAGCTAGTTGTCTGAATAAAATCGGCCGAGTGCCTTAAGCCCTCGCCTTTGTACTTCGGTGTAGCTCTAAAGGCCTTGCCAGGAAAATAGCGTAGTCAGTTCAAAAAAGAGAAAAAAAAAGTTTGTCACCGGCTTGTGATATACGATGTTGTAAATATTGAGAAAATATACAGTCCACCGAAAGTTCTACAGCTGTTTCATTCAAGAACCTGAGAGTAACACCTAAAATTCATATTGAAGTAATATGGGTTCTAATAAATAAATAACTAAACAGGCTATGTCGCGAAAACACAATAGAAGTGACAATTTGTATTACATGGAAATATTTAAATTAAAAAATACAACAAAAAGCCAACGTGACAGGGTTTTGCGGTTTGCAGTGATTATTTTAAAGTCAGTTTAACTTTTTTTTTTATAAATTTCGTATATATTCCTTGTTTTGCACAAACCTTCCAGCATTATATTATTATACTATGATCCGTGCAACTTCGTCTACACCGAATCGATTATCACCGGTGTGCGAACAGTGGCAATATCAGATCTTTTCTCGCGAAGCTCATATCGCTGCACATGGTAAAAACAACCAGATGTCAAGTAAAACAGAAGCAAAAAAAGGGATTCAGTATTCTTAGAGGAATAATATATTATTAGCAGCACTCGCCGCACTATTGACTACATCGGAGGTTTTATTAATAACCTAACACGCCTTTGGTCGAAGTTATCGGCAGAATCGTACATTGGTAGAGAATACTATAATAGGCGAGTCGGTCGAGGCATGCGGGACATTCTAGGTCCGATCCCTTTGAGTACGCTTCTCGCGCGATACAGAGACACAAAAATTTAACATCACTGCTATAACACTATACATATCACCTCCACACACGCTTACATATGAAAGTGGAAAGGTTTTATTTTTTCCCTTATCGAACTGAAATAGTTCAGAAATTTTCCTATAAAAAATACACATAAGAGTAATTGAGATATGCATGCCTGGTACACATGCATGTTTCAATAACTCATATATGTATGAATATGTAGCTTAACTTAGGTGGCGGCTCTACAAGGTTGATTAGCTTGAACGATCCCTTGCCGCCCCCACAAAACGGTCTGTCGGTACACCGTGGGATTTTAGTCCGTGCGACTCGGACATAACCCACCCTCTCCCCCGGGAGGGTGGCGTATCCATAAGGGATTACCCACGTTAAAAAAAAAAGATAGGTCGCGAATTATATGAATCAGGCAACAGCCCGAATCGAGGTGTGCCGCGCACCTTTGAGCTAGGTGTCAAAATATATTCGGCTGAGTGCCTTAAGCGCTTGCCTTAATAGTCCGGTGAAGCTGTTAAGACCTTGCTAGGTCAATAGCGTAGTCAGTTCTAGAAAAAAAAGTCATGCGGGACATGCGCTCAGACAGTTTAGCTATTCACATCTACGGTACGAACGGTGGTTCAGTGTTGTATTTCTGTATCGGCTGACGTTGTATTTGATTGTTCTTGTTGGACTGGACCTGATATATCCCGACGTGTCAGAGCAGCTAGTCTCGACCTGACCTGACATATCGGAGGAGCTGGCCTGTGAAGGGCGTAGCGAAACGTGAACGTGGTTCATTCTCGTGCGGAGCGTCGCCCCCTCCGAATCGAGTTTGGAATATAGCTGTGTTCAGTAGTGAATCGGCTTATTGAGGTTAAAAAGTTTTATAATTTTTTTATTAATAATTGTTATAAAGATAATGAAATGCATTTGATATCTGTTTAATTATTGGTGAAACGGTTTCATTAATACTATGTAAGAATATATAAACGTTAACATAGAATAATTTGGGTACTTGTGTATTAAATTCACTGCGCTCACCGACCGGTTCCACGGCCGCCTCGCGTTATTTTTTTCGAAGTTTAACCTAACCAAATCGAGACGAAAATGTTTCGTTTTACCTTAAAAATTATCACGTTGGTAACATACAAAATTACCAATGATTGTTCGGAAATTACATATAACCACTTTGATCATAAATATCTTAGTAACCACGACTTTCCATGGGAGGGGAAATCACCCCTTTCCCCTGCTGCTTCCACTCCCTTCAATCTTTATATCAAGATGCGAGTTTCAAATGCAACCCTTTAAAACAGCTTTAGATTCCAAAAGACTTTATTTAAAAACAAAGTGTTATGGGGTGTAAGGGGTGTCGAATAACATATAACGAATAACATCATAAGACTTGAGACCTGCGTAACTGCGTAAGAACATTACAAAGTCATGAATGTTTCCCCAGAATGGGCAAACTTGTCCAAGTTCTCCATATTTTCGCTCCTCTCTAAATTGACGATTTTCTCAGACAAATATGCATTTTGTTAGTATTAATAATATAGACTATATAGAGTATATTATTTGCTAAAAGCACACCGGTTGACAGTGTATAGTATCGAATTAGAAGCTATAATATTGTTAAAAATATTTAGAAATGAACCAAAAACTTTTGGGCAAGGTTGCATGGTTTTACGGTATGGTAATTTGTGAATGTAGTATACGCATTGTCCTCATACCAAAATTAGTGCACATACAAGCTGACTTAGAGATTATTAATAACTACGTCCGGTACCGCTACGACACACCCGAGAGGCGAGACTACAACGCCACCAGAACATTACTAGCGCCGCCATATTAGAGATATATAGTGGGAGCCACTATTGACCTCCGATACCGCGCTATTGACTATATCGGGGGTGTTACTAATGACCTCAAATGCTATTGGTTGAAGTTATCGGCTGTGCATTATTTACCCCGGTGTGAGACGTCATTGCTTGGAGTTTGTCATATAAAGGGCAAGATGTCGTTCATCAGCATGCACTTCTATGTGGAAGTTATTGTAAGGCGAAGCACTGCCCGGATAAATATTCACAGTATTTACATAATTTTAAATGGCTTCCTGATTTAGAGATGCAAACTTTCTTGCCGTTGAGAAGTAGAGCAAGCGCTGTGGCGTTTATCTTTTGTCAGTCCTTTGTACATAAAATATATTGTTAAGATAATAAACGACGCAGACGAAGTCGCGGATATCAGCTAGTTATATATGAAATGTTAGTCTCGTATCGATTTGTTTAATTTCATGTCAGGATCTTGGAGTTCATTCGCGGCGAGCGTAAATTGTAGGAAAAGCTTTTGTAATCTATACTAATATTATAAAGCTGGAGGGTTTGTTTGGTTGTACGCGCTAAGCTCAGAAACGTACTTGTCCGATTTGAAAAATCGTTTGAAATATTATTAAAATTATTTCAGTATTAGATAGCTCATTTATTGAGGAAGACTATCATCACGCCAAGACCAATAGGAGCGGAGCACCAATGAAGAATGTTTCAAAATCGGGTTTTAATTTATTAAAAAATTATTATCGATGACGATAACATCGATGATTATTAACGATACATTGATGTTTTTTCGATGTTATGAAAAAAACGAAACAGATAAATATGATGAAAATATTTATATATTTTACATATTTATTAACATTACATCGATGTTATCGTCATCGTTGTTTTTCTTATGAAAATATCGATGTTCTAACCGTTCTAAATGTTGTAACATCGATGTTTTTTATTAACGATGCTGCGTCCCTAAATTGGTAGAGCTTTGAAATTCTGATCCACAAACTTTTGTTATAACCAAAATTGAAGGGGATAAATACTGTATCGGGTAGAGTGGAAGTAATGTCTCGCTTGCTTCGGGTATTAGAGAACAATGAGAAATACGCTGTTCTCGCTTTCTTTTTGAATGTTTCACTTTTACCGTGTTTTACTCTCTCCTGTCAAATGTTATCTCTGTATTCAGACATTTTATACATTTCCATTCACACCTTTTTCAGTGTTCTTCTACTCCTATATTCGTCCACCTTCATTCTCAAAACTTTTCTAGTTACATGGTTTTCATCTCTCCTCATGACATGCCCATACCATGCTAACCTATTACTTCTCAACTTCTTAATCACTGGTGCTATTTTCAAACTTCCTCTGATATACTCATTCTTAATCTTATCCATTATAGTTACACCACACATCCATCTATCTGCCACATGCAATATTTTCTCATCCGTCTCCTTCATAGCCCAGCACTCACATCCATATAACACGACTGGTCTTAATATAGATTTTTTTATACAATAGGAGAAAAACGAACAGGTGGGACACCTGATTTTAGCAATCACCGTCACCTATAGACACCAGCAAGCTCTGTTATTTCACGTCGGTATTTCTGTGCGTACTGTTCTGTGGTACTACCCTGAGCGAGCCGACCCATTCATGCTTAAACCAGTAATAGCTTCAGCGTGGCTCTACCACCTACAAAATTATATACATTCCTTTTTTTTTATAATACATTGTACGACGCTTGACCTCAGTCGCACCTGATGTGAAGTGAGGACGAGGCCTAGGATACAACGCGTTCACGCAGTAAATGCACATTCACTCTTCTTTTGAAGATTGCTACATCATATGCTTCAGGAAAAACAGACGCAGGCAGCGCATTCCACTCCCTCGCGGTTCGCATAATAAATGACGAAGCGAAGCACTTCGTCCGGATGAAGGGTATGTCAACCGCGAATGAATGGAGGTCTGTACGGCGTCTGGTAGTCCTGAGATGAAATGGAGACGGTGGTATTAGTTGGTGCAGATCTTGTGCACATTCCCCAAAGTGTAGCCGATAAAATACCACAAGACAAGCGACTCTACGTCGATGTTCAAGTGGTTGCAGTTTGGCTGTTATCAGTGGGTCGTTACCGACAAGTCTTCGAGCTCTGTGATCGACGGAGTCTAGCAAGGTCAACTGGTATTTGGCAGACCCGTCCCAAAGGTGGCAGCAATACTCCACACACGGCCTTATCTGCGACTTATACAGATTAAGAAGTTGCTCCGGCGTAAAGTATCGCCCCACCCTGAAAAGGACCCCCAATTTTTTTGCAGCCATTTTAGCCTTAGCCTCAATAGAACATCCATAGCTGGCATTTAAATTTATCCCTAGGAGCTCTAGGTTATCGGCAAAGGGTATGGGTACACCCTGGAGAATATGTTTAAGATAGTATGGGCTACGTTTCATGGAGAACAGATACGAGTGAGTTTTTGTAGCGTTAAAATTAACACGGTTTGCATCGCCCCAGTCAGATACAGATTTAAGTGCCGAGTTCATGCGGTTGATCATATCTTCTCTCAGACTATCAGTTACTTTTCCGTCAACACGAGGTCCCGATATGTAACTCTCTGTAACGGTGCTATAGTCTGCGTATCCGGGGGTACCGGGTTTGAGCAGATCGTTAATAAATAGTAGAAATAGCGTTGCTGAGAGTACTGACCCCTGAGGAGCTCCAACATCAATTGTCATAGGGTTGGAAGAGCAACCATCCACCACTACTACCCCTTGAGTTTTAGCGGCATTCATATGAATCAATACACTCCGCGACAATACTAAAGCTAAACGCTTGAAGTTTGAATCGACTAAGTTCTAGTTATATTGGACTAAAAATACAGCAAAGAAACAAACTAACACCATGTAAATGTATATATGAACTGGTATCGGGAATAAACAATACTCTAATTTCTGCGAACTGATGTATTTCGGCCAGGTGTGACTGACTTATGTCGCTAGTTACGATATAAGTCGATTCGCTTTGTCGATAAAATATCACAATTTTCCTTATCGATTTACGGTGAGACTCCACGGGTTGTTTGAAAATGATTTAAGCTCCAGCTTTATTTTTTAGGATGTCTAAATGGCTGATCATATGTTTAAATGTCTAGCTAATTTTTGAAGGACGGTTTTTCTTTTAGGACGGTGTGAATTAGATTTCATGAAATGACCGGCTGACCCGTGCCCACTTCGTTGGGCGGTAAACATTTTTACTTTATCAAGCTCTACAACTTTTCTTTGGAACTCAATCATATATTTCTCATCGCTAAGTGTACCGTCCAGAGTGAACGCTATAACCGAACGTCGAGCGTAGCGTCGCGTGCGGCGCATTCAGCGTCCAACAACGACGCTCGCGAGCTATTCAGGACACTCACGTATTAATTATAATGCATATGTTTGAAATGAACGCCGGACACGACGACACGCTCGACACTCGATTATAGCGTCCACTCTGGACGTACACTAAGGCAGCGTTCGTAAGAAACGTTTTCAAATGACCGTTTTTCTCCGACGTACTTTGTAAATCCAACTGCCACAAAAAAGTCTTTTTATTTTTCCGGTTATCGTATAGCCTATACACAAATAATTTTAATAAATTTCTATTAGTAAAACAATATTCAAAATCGGTTTAGTAGATTCAGAAATTACTTCCAATAAACTTTACCTTTTTATAATATTATAGTATAGATTACTTTTTTTGTACTAACTTTTACTCTGGGCTTCGCTGGTGTGAGTATAGATTGGACATTTTCCTCGGGAATTGTACTTTTTTCTGGGTGAACAGTAACCCCATGATCTTTTCTGTACTCCTGATAATAGGTATGCAAAATTTCGTAACAATCGCTTGAGTAATTAAAGCGTGAGAGCTCACTTAAATGTCCAAAACGTTATATTTTAGAGAGCTCAATAAAACTTCACCGTACTGCAAGAAGTCCATTAAAGATATAGATGACAACTTAAAATTTCTTAACGCTAACAATTTACCTATATCTAAAGCTTTTTGTGGAGGCACGCGGGGTTACTTAGTGCCCTTAAAGGGAAATTGGAAAATATCTAAAAATTGACATTAAAACTGAAAAATATGAAAGAGTTTGACAAAAAATTCAATCTTGGAAACCTATAGAATTTTTACTATATTACTTTTAATACGTCAAAGTTATCCAAATACAAAATGCATACTATCTTTCCTGAACAGTTACCGCGTCGCACAGTGGTTTGTCTCAATAGTAAGAGGTCGGACGTAGGGCAGTAAATATATTAAAGTCGTAATTTTACAAAAAAATCAAACGCTATTCGATTTCTCTAATGAAAAGCACTAGAAATAAATGAGATTCTTAGATTGCATTTATAGCTTAAGAGTTGATTTTCGAACTGACTATGCTATTGACCTAGTAAGGTCTTAACAGCTTCACCGGACTACTAAGGCGAGCGCTTAAGGCACTCAGCCGATTTTATTTGACAACTACCTCAAGGGTGAGGCTTGAGCTGTTGCCTGATACATGCAATTCGAGACCTATCTGAGTTAACCTAAGCTAAACTAACTATTCATACATATAAGAGTTGTTGAAACATACATGTGTACCTAGCATACATACCTCAACAACTCTTATATATATTTCGTATCGGATCATTTTCTAAACTATTCCAGTTTTATAAGGGAAAAAATAAAACCCTTCCACTTGCATGTATAAGCGTGTATGCGTGCACGTGTGTGGAGGTGATATGTGTAATGTTGTCGCAGTAATGTAAGATTTTGTGTCACTGTATCGCGCGAGCGCACTCAAGGGCTCCACGCCGAGGGAACGGACCTAGGCTTAAGCCGCTGCCGAGGGAGGCCTAATCTGGTGTACGGGAGCGAAGTTGACCCCCAGACCACAGTGGCGTGATCTGTGGTTACGCGGGCGTTTGAATAAAACTGTTTTCAATGTATGGGAAGCAACCTAAAACTATGAATATCTCGTGATTTTCGTTCTGAAATGTTTACAACAGTATCTTACCACACTTATCTATACGCCACAAGTACAGTACAAAGCGTACATTTGTACACTTATTGAGATACAAAAAAAATATATATTTAACTCTTTCGAAAATTAGCGTGCTCCCAAAAAAGAACTAACAAAAAGGTCTACCTATATCTATTCAAAGATGTTATAAAAGCGTAACGAACGAACTCACTTTGGCACTTATAATATTAGTGCACCCAAAGGAATTTCACTTCATAATTTTCGAAATTATTATCGATAACAAAAATTATCGATAACAAAACATAAAAACCCGACACTGTCCTACGTAATTTTATATTTTCCCAATCCAGATTCGCTTTCAAACGATCACAAAGCGGATTATTTCAGACATTCAGAGTGTGAACGAGTGCCGGTCGGAGCGCGCGCACGCGGCCGACCGTTGCCAGCGCCATATTTGAAGGATTAAAAATAAACTTTCGAATTTCGAACGTCGCTTTAAGTTACCGCGCGAACTTTAAAAACGTTAAGTGCTATTTTAACTACCGTTATAACGGAAATAACGTTATTTATATTCTGTATGTGTTATTGTTGTTTGTGCAAGAGAATGTTGTTGAAATGGTAAGTTTTTTTGTACTGTTATTGTTATAGTGACGTGTGGAAATGTGTTGTTGGGCGGCCGCGGGCGGGTGTCGCTACATACGCACATAGTAAATATAGAATTTTAATCTATTTCGTAATTATTTGTTTCTATAGCGTTTTTATCTTGATACAAGTGCAGAACTGTTTAAATGTTTCGTTATTTTATTAATTTTCTCATTTTGTGGTAAATTATAGCATGTAGTCCAAGAGATGTTCAATCGCATAACACTGGTTCAAATATTACACTGAATTTAGTCTTTCGATGAAGCAAAATATTATACATACTATAAGTTTGTGGTGCAGAATTTTCTATTAAAACCTATTGAGATACGATTTAGAAGTATATATTAAAGAATTATTTTTGTTTTCAAAGAGTTACGTTTTGAGTTTAATTTCGTAAGTCTAAAGTGTTAACGTGACGATGACTTTGCGGTAGAGTGTTCGAAATACCGCGTCGATGGAAATGGATTGTTGAAGGTGATATCACAGTTTAATGGTAGAACTTTTTTTAAATCCTATCCTTTAAATCCATCACTAAGCACTTGAAACCGAGTCTCGACGGCTGCACTTAAGAACCAATTTCTCTAGTGCAGTTGTCTGAGAACTGCATCTCTCGTGCCGCGTGCGGTTCTTCCACAAATTGCTTAGTGCAGGCACGGAATATTAGTCATTAACTTACCTTGTAAGAGACAAGTAAGCATTAATCAAAGACTAGCCTACAGAACAGAGGCACATTTTTAGAAAGCAACAATAGCACCTAATAAATTAGTCGCTCGCAAAAAAGACATATTTAGCAAAGACAAGCTCAACAGTGTACTTTTAATCGTAATTATTTCCATACAAATATCTGTACTAAAGGTAAGCTTAAGTTTAAAAAAAGTTCTTTGAACAAAATTTTGTATTGTTTATATTTGGCTCTTTTGGATAACGAGTTTGCCTACCACTCCTCTAATCTAAGCGAATAACAGTTACCATTAAGCTACGACTGTGGTTTAAAGTTAATTCTATAAACAATACTATTCATTCGGTCGCGGTTACGATAGTATTTGTAGTAAGATGCACAAGAGTAGAATGGCACCCAACATTAACAGTAATTTGTAGACAGATATGTACGCACTACGCTCAGTTGCGATGCACCATTGAACTAAGTTTGTAACAAAAATAATTGGTAATCTGTAAAGTCGGTTTACGGCCGATGGTGTGGAAGAGCGATAGATGTGTTACAAGCCGAACACTTAGGCCGATCACACCTCTCTATCGCTTGCACGCTCGATTCAGGCAGAACGTGACAATTAGTCATGCTTTTTCATGCGTACAGCCGGACGGAATCGATTCATAAAACCAATCAATGTTAGATATTGAATGTTTGGAACCAGAGTGAAGTGTCACGCTTATCGACGCACTAAATTGTATATATTCGGCTCCAATCGTCATCACAAACATTCAATATCTAACATTGATTGGTTTTATGAATCGATTCCGTCCGGCTGTACGCATGAAAAAGCATGACTAATTGTCACGTTCTGCCTGAATCGAGCGTGCAAGCGATAGAGAGGTGTGATCGGCCTAAGTGTTCGGCTTGTAACACATCTATCGCTCTTCCACACCATCGGCCGTAAACCGACTTTACAGATTACCAATTATTTTTGTTACAAACTTAGTTCAATGGTGCATCGCAACTGAGCGTAGTGCGTACATATCTGTCTACAAATTACTGTTAATGTTGGGTGCCATTCTACTCTTGTGCATCTTACTACAAATACTATCGTAACCGCGACCGAATGAATAGTATTGTTTATAGAATTAACTTTAAACCACAGTCGTAGCTTAATGGTAACTGTTATTCGCTTAGATTAGAGGAGTGGTAGGCAAACTCGTTATCCAAAAGAGCCAAATATAAACAATACAAAATTTTGTTCAAAGAACCTTTTTTGAAACTTAAGCTTTCCTTTAATACAGATATATGTATGGAAATAATTACGATTAAAAGTACACTGTTGAGCTTGTCTTTGCTAAATATGTCTTTTTTGCGAGCGACTAATTTATTAGGTGCTATTGTTGCTTTCTAAAAATGTGCCTCTGTTCTGTAGGCTAGTCTTTGATTAATGCTTACTTGTCTCTTACAAGGTAAGTTAATGACTAATATTCCGTGCCTGCACTAAGCAATTTGTGGAAGAACCGCACGCGGCACGAGAGATGCAGTTCTCAGACAACTGCACTAGAGAAATTGGTTCTTAAGTGCAGCCGTCGAGACTCGGTTTCAAGTGCTTAGTGATGGATTTAAAGGATAGGATTTAAAAAAAGTTCTACCATTACTAGAAGACTGGTTGCCAAAAATGGAATGGAAAAAGAACTTGTAATACTATTAACTACTTGACAATGGCAGTAATAATCTAAAAGATTGGTTGCCAAAAATAAAGTAAAACAAATACCTATTTAGAGTTTTTGGCGGGATTTTGGTCTGTCATGTAGTGGATTTTATATTTTATTCATAATCTTGTGTT